>JAABKJ010007545.1:258519704-258749987 GCA_011634705.1 Andricus grossulariae | reverse complement strand
ATATTCAACTATTATTATATTATAATTTTAATTTAATTTAATTTCTTCAATTGAAATTAAAATCAATTAAAATTGAAAATGTTAATTATATCAAAATACATTATATTTAATGCAACTATTTTGTTAAAAAATAATCTCTTCATTTGAAATTTAAACTACAAATTCCAGTTTTAGAAAATTACTGTTGTGTTGAAAATTCAATTTTTTTAAGATTCATCATTATATAGGGCTGATTTGGCTTAAAATTTCAACAATTTGGTATAAAAGTAAACTTTTTATTGGAAATATATATTTTTGGTCGAAAATTCAACTATTTGGATAAAAGTATAACATTTTTATTGAAAATTTAACTATTTGATGAAAAAGTACCTGTTTGTTATAAAATTATATTTTTGGGTTGAAATTCAACAATTTTGTTGAAAATTGATGTATTTAGTTGCAAAATTGACATTTTTTGATAGAAAATTTTTTTTTTCGAGGAAAATTCAATTATTTGGTTACAATTTCATCTTTTTAGGTTGGAAATTCAACTACTTGGTTAAAAGTTGAACAACTTTGTTAAAAACTTCAATTTCATTTATTAATAAAATTAAAAAATGTAACATTAAAAAATTTTTTTAAAGATTTATCTCTTTGGTTGAAAAATTAAATTGTTTAATGAAAAATCTTTTTTTTTTAAATCAATTTGTATATCTGAAATTTTAACTTTTTCATTTTTGGTCGAAAGTCTATACTTTATAGGCTGAAATAAACTTGTTGAAAATTCATTTTTTTTTGTTTTGTTTAAAATTGATTTTTTGAACCGAATTTTTTTCGAATCCATTTCTGGTCAAGTAAATATCTTTTTTAGTTGAAAATTTAATTATTTGGTTTAAAATTCATCTCTCTTGATTAAAAATACATTTTTTTAGGATTTAATTAATTTGTTAAAAATTCTAATTTGTTTTTTTTTCGTTCAACTGGATGAAAATGTGTTATTTGGCATGCTACCTTCCAATTACATTCAAGTGAAAAAGCTCTAACTTTTTTGTACAAAAATTGTCTTTTTGGCTTGAAAATTCAATAATTTGGTTGCAAATTAACTTTTCTGTCGAAAATTCATATTTTTGGTTGAATATTCAACTATGTGCATTTGGTTAAAAATTAAACTATTTTGATTGAAATTTAACTATTATTATTATATTATAATTTTTATTTTTTTCATTTAAATTGAATTAATTGAAATTAAAATCAAATAAAATTAAAAATTATGATAATATCAAAATATACTATATTTAATGCAACTCTTTTGTTAAAAAATAATCCCTCAGTTTAAATTTAAGCTCATATTCCAGTTTTAGAAAATTAATGTTTCCTTGAAAATTCCATTTTTTTTAAAGATTCATCATTATAGTTGAAAATTAATATTTTCGATTTGAGAATTAAACTGTTATGTAGAAAAATCGTCTTTTTGGCTTAAAATTCAACAATTTGGTAGAAAAGTAAACTATTTGGCCGAAAATGAACTTTTTTGTTGACAGTATATATTTTTGGTTGAAAATTCAACTATTTGGATAAAAGTTAAACATTTTCTATAAAAATTCAACTATTTAGTGGAAAAATACCTGTTTTGTTTGAACATTATATTTTTGGGTTGAAATTCAACAATTTTCTTGAAAATTGATGTATTTTGTTGCAAAATTGGCCTTTTTTGGTGGAACATTAATTTTTGTCGAGGAACATTCAATAGTTTGGTTAAAATTTCATCTTTTTGGTTAAAAATTCAACTGCTTGGTTAAGACTTGAACAACTTTGTTAAAAATTTTAATTTAATAATAAAATTGAAAAATGTGAGGCTTAAAAAAAAAATTTAATGATCTCTTCGGTTGAAAAATTAAATTTTTGAATGAAAAATATTTTTTTTGTTGTTTAAAATCAATTTGTTTATCTGAAAATTTAATTTTTTCATTATTGGTTGAAAGTTTATACTTTATAAGCTGAAAAATAACCTATTTGGTGGGAAATTCAGGTACTTTGTTGAAAATTCGTCTTTCTGGTTAGAAAATTAACATTGTTTGTTTAAAATTCATAATTTTGGTTAAAAATTCGGCTCTTTTGATTGAAATGAACTTGTTGAAAATTCTTTTTTTTTGCTTTGGTTGAAAATTAATTTCTTGAACTGAATTTTTGTCGAATCCATTTCTGGTCAAAAAAATATATCTTTTTTGGTCGAAAATGCAACTATTTGGATAAAAGTTAAATATTTTTAATGGAAATTTAACTATTTAGTGAAAAAATACCTGTTTTGTTGAAAAATTATATTTTTGCGTTAAAATTTAATAATTTTGTTGAACATGGATATTTTTTGTTGCGAAATTGGCCTTTTTTGGTAGAAAATTAATTTTAGGCGAGGAAAATTCAATTGTTTGGTTAAAATTTCATCTCTTTTGGTTGAAAATTCAACTACTTGGTTAAGAGTTGCACAACTCTGTTAAACATTTCAATTTAATAATAAAATTGAAAAATGTGAGATTTAAAAAAAAAATTTAAAAGGATTTATCTCTTTGGTCCAAAAATTAATTTTTTTAATGAAAAATCTTTTTGTTTTGTTTAAAATCAATTTGTTTATCTGAAAATTTAACTTTTTCATTTTTGGTTGAAAGTTTATACTTTATAGGCTGAAAAATCACATATTTAGTAGGAAACGTATGTATTTTGTTGAAAATTCGTCTTTCTGGTTAGAAAATTATCTTTTTTGTTCAAAATTCATACTTTTGGTTAAAAATTCGCCTTTTTTGGTTGGAATAAACTTGTTGAAAATTCGTTTTTTTTTTGTTTGATTGAAAATTAATTTTTTGAACAGAATTTTTTTTTAATCCATTTCTGGTAAAAAAAATATATCTTTTTTAATAGAACATTTAATTACTTGATTTAAAATTCATCTTTCTTGATTAAAAATTCATTTCTTTTTTTTAAGATTCAACTAATTTGTTAAAAATTTTAATTTTTTTGTTTGTTTAATTCAACTGGATGGAAATGTGTTATTTGGCATGCTACCTTCCAATTATCCTCAAGTGATGAAGCTTTTTCTTGTAAATTAGCTCTAACAATTTTTTTTTTTTTTCTAATGTTTTTTGGTCAAAGATATTCCATTTGTTTAAAAATTAAACTATTTTGATTGAAATTTACCTATTGTTATTACATTATAATGTTAATTAATTTTTTTTTCATTTAAATTAAATTAATTGAAATTAAAATCAAATAAAATTAAAAATGATAATAGTATCAAAATATATTATATTTAATGCAACTATTTTGTTAAAAAATCATCTTTCCATTTGAAATTTAAACTAAAAATTCCCGTTGTAAAAAATTACCGTTTTGTTGAAAATTCAATTTTATTTAAAGATTCGTCATTATAGTTGAAAATTCATATTTTCGGATTCAGAATTGAACTATTATGTACAAAAATCGTCATTTTGGCTTAAAATTCAACAATTTGGTAGAAAAGTAAACTATGGTCGAAAATGAACATTTTGTTGGAAGTATATATTTTTGGTAGAAAATTGAACTATTAGGATAAAAGTTTAACATTTTTAATGAAAATTTAACTATTTAGTGGAAAAATACCTGTTTTGTTGAAAAAATCATATTTTTGGGTTAAAATTCAACAATTTTGTTCAAAATTGATATATTTTGTTGCAAACTTGGCCTTTTTTGGTAGAACATTAATTTTTTTCGAGGAGAATTCAATTATTTGGTTAAAATTTCATCTTTTTTGGTTGAAAATTCAACTGCTTGGTTAAGAGTTGAACAAATTTGTTAAAAATTGTAATTCAATAATTAAATTGTGAATGTAACATTTTGAAAAAATTTCAAAAGATTTATCTCTTTGGTTGAAAAATTAATTTTTTAAATGAAAAATCGTTTTTTTTTGTGTTAAATCAATTTGTTTATCTAAAAATTTAACTTTTTCATTTTTGCTTGAAAGTTTATTCTTTATAGGCTGAAAAATCACCCATTTGGTAGGAAACTCATGTATTTTGTTGAAAATTCGTCTTTCTGGTTAGAAAATTAATCTTCTTTGTTTAAAATTCATAATTTTGGTTAAAAATTCGTCTCTTTTGGTTGAAATAAACTTATTGAAAATTCATTTTTTTTTCATTGGTTGAAAATTAATTTTTTGGACTGAATTTTTGTCGAATCCATTTCTGGTCAAAAAAATATATCCTTTTTGGTTGAAAATTCAACTATTTGGATAAAAGTCAAACATTTTTAATGAAAATCTAACTATTTGGTGAAAAAATACCTTTTTTGTTGAAAAATTATATTTTTTGTTTAAAATTCAACAATTTTATTAAAAATTGATGTATTTTGTTGCAAACTTGGCCTTTTTTGTTAGAACATTAACTTTTCGAAGAAAATTCAAATATTTGGTTAAAATTTCATCTTTTTTGGTTAGAAATTCAACTACTGGGTTAAGAGTTGAACAACTTTGTTAAAAAATTTTATTTAACAATAAAATTGAAAAATGTAACATTTTTAAAAAATGTTCAAAGATTTATCTTTTTGGTTGAAAAATTTTTGTTGTGATGAAATTTTTTTTTTTCTGTATAAAATCAATTTGTTTATCTGAAAATTTAACTTTTTCATTTTTGGTTAAAATTTGATACTTTATAGGCTGAAAAAATTCGTCTTTTTTAGTTGAAATAAGCTTGTTGAAAATTCTTTTCGTTTCTTTGTTTGAAAATTAATTTTTTGAACTGAATTATTGTCGAATCCATTTCTGGTAAAAAATATATCTTTTTTAATAGAAAATCCAATTAATTGGTTTAAAATTCATCTCTCTTGATGAAAAATTCATTAATTTTTTTGTTATTTAACTAATTTGTTGAAAATTCTAATTTTTTTGTTTGTTTAATTCAACTGGTTGAAAATGCGTTATTCGGCATGCTACCTTCCAATTATCCTCAAGTGATGAAGCTTTTTCGAGTAAATTAGCTCTAATTATTTTTCATTATCCGCAGCAACCATATATATATATATTCAGATTGTATATGAGAGTCTATTAATTTTGATTAGCTTCTTAACTTAATCAAACTCCTCGAAAACTTTCCTAAATCTTCGATTCAGTGGGTGCCCTCAGGAAATCTAAACCGGTAACAACATGGCCGCTCGGAAACGGAAGTCGGAAGCGCGTCACTCAAACTGGGGACTCTTCCGGTGCTTCATGAAAAAGGGACGCGGAAGCCATGCGAGACGAGACGAGACGAGACGAGAAATTCCGTCTCTTTCAGCCACCCCCTGGCTGACTCTTCCCTCTTTTTCCACTTATTACTTTACACGAACAATTTAAAAAACAACTCTACAAATTAAAATTTGGCAAAAAATATTTTTAATGATGGGGCCGTTCAATAACTAGGTTAACCTATTTTTAAAAAACTTTTTCCATCCCTCCCATTCTTCGTCACAGATCATCACACAAAGTATAGTTGAATTTTTAATAAAAAAACATTAATTTTCTACCGAAATAGATAAATTTGCAATATTTTATTATTTATGAACAAATAGTTGTTTAAAATAGAAGAGAGCAATTTTCAACAGAATTTTTGAATTTGGAACTAAATTTCTGAATTTTGAACTAAATTTTTGAATTTTCAAACCAATCGTCGAATTTTCAAACTTTTTTGTTTGAAAATTCGACGATTTGTTTGAAAATTCAAAAATTCAGTTCAAAATTAAACAATTCTGTTGAAAATTGATTAACTTCAATCAACCATTCATTCTTCAAACCAAGAAGACGAATTTTTTATAAGACAGTTGAATTTTCAACAGAGAAAGATGAATTTAAAAAGAAATTACATCAATTTTCAACTAAATAGTTTGAACAATGGATGTGTTGTCAGTCTAAATTTTATTTGATTAATTTTTTGTTTATATTCTTTTCGTTCTAACTATTTTTTGACTGAATATTTTAATTTTCAAACTAAAAAGTATTCATTTTTGACCAAAAATAAAGCAGTTAAGTTTTTATTCAAAAGAATTAATTTTCAATAAAAAAAACGAATTTTCAACAGAACAGTTAAATTTCAAAAAAAAAAAATTACAGTTGCAAAAAAAAATAGTTGAATTTTCTCACCAAAAAGGCAAATTTTTTAGAAAAAAGTTAAATTTTTCACCCGAAAACCAAATTTTGAATTTTCAAGTAAAAAAAAAAGATTTTTTTCACAAAAATGTTGATTTTTCAAAACGAAAATCAATTTTTAATCAAAGAGATGGATTCAACCAAAAAAATTAACTTTAAATAAACTAATTCGAATTTTCAACCACAGAGTTGAATATTCAACCTAAAAAGATGAATTTTCAACGAAAAATGTAGTAGTTGATATTTCAACAAAAACAGATTAGATTTTAATTGAAAATAAAAAAAATCAAATAAAACATTTCTACTTCATAAAAAAAAACGAATTTCCACAAAATACTTCAATCTTCAACTGAAAGAGATGATTTTTCAACCAAACAGATGCATTTTTTACCAAACAATTAATTTTTCCACCAAAAAAAGCGAATTCTCCAAAAAAAAAACAAATTTTAACCAAACAGTTGAATTTTAAATGAAAAAATTGATTTTCTACCAAAAAAGTTTAATTTTGAACAAATTACATCATTTTTCAACTAAATAGTTTGAACAATGAATGTGTTGTAGGTCTATATTTTATTTGATTAATTTTTAGTTTATATTTTTTTCGTTTCAAACACTTTCGGACTAAATATTTTAATTTTCAAAGTAAAAAGTATTAATTTTTGACCAAAAATGAAGCAGTCAATTTTTTATTTAAAAGAATTAATTTTCAATAAAAAAACTAATTTTCTACAAAACAGTTGAATTTTAACCCTGAGAATATGAATTTACAACACGAAAAAGTTAATTTTCAACAGGACAGTTAAGTTTTTAACAAAATAATCACATTTGCAACAAAATAGTTGAATTTTCAAACCAAAAAGGCAAATTTTCTAGAAAAAGGTCAAATTTTCCACCCGAAAATATGAATTTTCAACAAAAAAGTTAATTTTTAACCAAATATTTGAATTTTCTACTAAAATAATAGAATTTTCAACCAAAAAAGATTTTCTATTGAAGAGAAAAAAAACTGCCAACCGAATTGTTGATTTTTCAAGTCAAAAAGACGATTTTTGTACAAAAAAGTAAATTTTTCAAGCAACCCGAGGATGCGTTCGGTGGCTTTGTCATAGGCCCTTCAGTTCTATTCGAAAGGAATAGAAACCGAAACCGAAGGATTAATTAATTTAATTAATTAATTAATTAAATCATTATATATATATATATATCGGTGATCTTCAATCTGACTTTTGAACTTAAATTGATAGCACAATAATGGTGTATTGTTTTTGCATTCTAGATCTGAAAGTTACTCTAAAATAAGATCTGGATTGTAGGCACTGTAGACCATGATGTCCGCTTTATTTTCCTCCGTGTATTTGCTCAAATATACAGTTTAACGAGAGAAAGTAGGACTGAAAATGTTCACAACATTTTGATTTGCTTAAACATTTAGAATTATTCTTATAAAACAAAATGCTACTTCAAAATATTTAAATCTGTCGACACTTTTGTCAAACGAAATGTTTCACCTCATTTTTCTTGGTAAAATAACACTCGAACAAATAGGTATTACTTAAATAATTGTGAATTTCTTTAAACATATTATTGTACTGTAATCATTAAATAAAATACTTATAATATCTAGGAAATATATTCATTTCGCGACTCACCAGAAACAATTGAGAATTAAATCACAAGTTACTCGATACTTAACGATTACCCATTATTGATGAATTACGTAGAAAAATAAATTAAGTGTAAACAAACGACAATATTACGTGAAATTCAAATTTGTTACTTATATGAGGTATTCTTTGGAGACCTACTAAAGTGCCTAAAAATCATTGAACTTTTAAAGTTATGGTTGATTTTAATTCTTTGATGAATTCTGAACAAAGTACTGTGACTGGCAATTCTTTGTAACATATTATGGCGTTTAAACCGTTGAATAACAAAAATCTGCCTTTTTCAATATTGAATTAATAGGAATCTTCATGGTCTTTGAGACTCGGGTTAACATTATTGGATTCAGCTCATATGTAGAGATCAGCTTTCGGGTATTCGAACCAAACTGGGATGTAAAAGCGAAGGTATTCTAAAGAATTTGTTTGGCCAAGTATAACCCAGAACCACCTTAATCTACGCACAGTCTGAAAGTTGATGTATAAACTATCAAAGATTGTTTTGCTATAAAGTTATCAAGTGTCAGCCCTAGATACAGCAGAACAAATCCGCAAACCACATGCGAGGCATGGGGGGTGTAACCACCGGGAATGCAGTCGATTGAAAATTTCTTCACTATGACATCTTTTTTAGATTCGACATATTTACAACTTGAAATGGGCCTAGCCGGTTAAGCATGTAAAATCCGCCCGGCACATATCAAGTTGAAATTTACGTTATAGGGTCATGCCCATGTGAAGTATAATTTCGTTAAATGATAACCTTAAAATTGCATTTTTGAGTGACTTATGGAGGGAGAAAGAAAAATAAAAAAAAAAATTTTTCTCGAAAACGACTTAACCGATTTTAATGAGAAAAATATATGTTACACAAATCAATGAGAGTAATTAAGAAAATATATGGAAAAATTTTGATACAAAATATGACCAAAACAAATTTTTCAAATTTTTTTTTTTCATGTCATATTTTTGAGATACACGTACAATTTTTTCTGAAAAATATCTTCGGATTATGAGCTTCAACATATATTTTTTCTGAATTGTTTGTTGAGGTATAGCATGGGTGAAAAAAATACAAACCATGAATGCAGCGTTACGCTCATACGGCACCCTCCCACACGGCTGCGGAATGCTATACCATCAAGCAGATCATTGTATTTCTATCAACAAAAGTGTCATCAATATCAATGAGACCACTACGGACAAAAGTCTGTTGAAAATTACATCTCCTAATTTTCTCGCAGGAAAATCCTTAAGTTATCTGCTTTAACATATATTTTTCTGATTTTTTTTTGTGGCGGTATATCATGAATGGAAAAATCACACACGCAGCGCTGGCCAGTGCTACAAAAGACGTCTGCAGTTAGCCTACATGAATCATAGTTTCCAGTTTACCACGAGGAGGTTGCAGTACGTTTTAAAACTCCTAATCGGGGTGCTTTTTTAATGTGAGTCCACTCGCCTCTCACAAATCGGGGTGCTTTATTATTGTGAGCCCCCTCGCCTCTCACAAATCGGGGTGCTTTATTATTGTGAGTCCACAGGAGTAAAGTGCTTTTTTTTAATACATCGCTCAGTATTTCAGCTGGTTTGAAAATTCTATAGCGTAATCTGTTAGACTAGAAACTTCAACGCTGTGAGGTTTGTATCTTAAGAAACATCTATATGTTGTGCGAGAAATATGTCTGGATCGCACTTTTAATTCCAGTACATTTTTTATGTGAAACTCAGGAACAAGTGGCAGTCTGAAGGGATCGTCTTTTTTTTCGCAACTTCATACAAATGAAAGATGAAATAAGTTAAATTACACTGAATGCTACAATATGGTGAACAATCACAATACAAGAACACGTTTACTGTCTTCACTGTTTTGCAATCTTGAATCAAATGATGCATAAGCATCACCCACGCAATGTCTTATATAAAACACAGAAACAAATGACAGTTTATATGATCGTCTTCTGTTTTTCAGCTTCACACAACAGCAAATAATTGAAAGTCTGTATGATTTTTTTTTCACGATTTCAGTCCTTTGTAGCACTGGCCGGCGCTGCGTGTGTGATTTTTCCAGTCATGATATACCGCAACAACAAAAAATTGGAAAAATATATGTTAAAGCAGATAACTTAAGTATTTTCCTACGAGAAAATTGGGAGATGTATTTTTCAATAGACTTTTTTTCGTAGTGGTCTCATTGATATTGATGAGACTTTTTTCATAAAAATAGATTGAGCCGCTTCATGATATAGCATTCCGCAGCCTGTGGGAGGGTGCCGTATGAGCCTAGCGCTGCATGCATGGTTTTTATTTTTTTTTACCAATGTTAAAGCTAATAATCTGAAGATATTTTTCAGAAAAAATGGTAGGTGTATCTCAAAAATATTACATAAAAAACAGATTTTGAAATATTCAAAGAAAATTGTTTGGTCATATTTTTTATCACAATTTTTTCGTATATTTTTGTTGAATTACTCTCACTGATTCATGTAACATATATTTTGTTCACCAAAATCGGTTAAGTCGTTTTCGAGAAAAATAACTTTTTTATTTTTCTTTTCCCCTCCATAAGTCACTCAAAAATACAATTTTAAGGTTATCATTGGGCGAAATTATACTTCACATGGGCATGAAACTATGACGTAAATTTTAACCTAATACGCGCGGGGGCAGATTTTACATGCTTAACCGGCTAGGCCCAACGTAAATCACATGTGGAGTTTTGATTTTGTAACAAGAAGTGCGCTCGATCACTTTTGCCTGACAAAATATCCGCACACTCCTTTGCGTATATTATTCCTTTGTATTTCGTGACAAAATCCAGTTCTTTTACAAATTTTAAATACCGCAAACTGCTTTGCATATATTTTTCCATTGTATGCAGTCAATTTTCTCAATATTCGCAATTTCAAACATTGATTTTTAATTATAAATTACTATAAATTTAAATGTTGTTTATGACAGTTATACGCAGCTTACTCACACGGTAAGAGTCATACTAAAAACTTATTTTTTGAAAAAATGTTGCTTACTCGTGCTTTTCCGTTGTATCTGTGTACGCCTACAAAAAAGTATGCCCAAGATCCACCCAAAACCACTGTCAAAGTTTAGACAATTTCACAATAAAATAAGAGGAGCTTCAAGATTAAATCAAGTCATTTTAAGAAATCTGTAGCACGTCGAAATTTTGAACATTAAGCATGGACGAGCACGGTTAGCCCTCGGATAAGTCAAAATAGTTTCGATTAGACCCCATAAGAGTCACACCATATAGAATGAAATATGTTTTCCAATTGGAGTTAAAAGAAATGCTGCCGTACTAAGGAAAAACTTACGTAAGTGTCATTTTGGTCATAAATTACTTCTTGGTATCAATGAACTCGTGAGAAAAAGCTACATCTAACTATGGCGATAAAAATTAGTAATTGTAATTATTTTTTGCAAAAAATAGTTAAGTAAAGTTTCGAAAAATATATGAAATGAAGAAATAATAGATCAAAACCACGCAAACATCCTGATTGAGCTAAAAAGCATAGATATACATATGGCTCTTATAAGATGATTATATTTTTGTTCATCATGAATTAAATAACATCGCGTTTGTTTCTGCTAGTATATACTACGGTTCCAATGAAATGGCGTATATCCAAAGGTGCGAATACAAAGAATTTTTGTACCGAGTTTGTATCTGGAATGTCTTAGAACTATTTTCTAAAACAAAGCGAGATATAAAAAAAGAAAAATGGTTTTCTGAAAAAATTGCTACAAAATGACCTCCCTAATAAAAATATTCGAATTGTATGAAGATGTTTTTCAATTTTTAAAATGTTATTGACCTATGATAAAAAGTTTTTTTTATTAAAAAACATGTAGATATCTAGCTTCTCTTTCGAGAAGAACTGGAAACTTTGATTTTTTTATATGAAAAATGGATTTTTCCAAAACCGGCTGGAAAGAATATTTTGTTTTTCGTTAGAAAATAGTTTTAAGATATCACTGATACAAAATCAAGAAAAATATTTTTCGTGTTTACATTTTTGGTCAAACTCATTTCAACTGAACCGTGATACAAATATATTAGGATGATCCTTATAAGTATAAGAGAGTGCGAATTGATAAGATTATCAATTGATATAGTATAAATGGGGTTAATTATCTCTGATTGATTAACATCTTACAATGGAGAACTAGGCGTTTCATTTTTTTTAGCAGATCTTCGAAAATGACTTATATTTAAGTTCTAGATTGACAAGCAAAGGAAGTTAACCCAATATTTGGTTAGTATTTATAATATTGATTTTCAACTAAGTCTAGTCTAATAATTGGTAAAAGCACTTCATTTATCAGGCAAAGCTAGTATATATTAATGCGTCTCTTCTGTACTTTTAAAGTTATGTTTATTTACTTATGAGATTTAGAAAATAATAATGATAATGTCAAGCTCTCATTTGAGCATCTGCATTTGAATATTTCTATTGTTTTTATTTAATTCTATATAATTAAGAAAGAATCCTGCTTTATTACGCCTGAAAAAAGTGTTTTTGGGGGGATTTTTTAGGACAGAAAAAAATAAGCAAGTCTATTGGAAAGATGGAACTCGTAATTTTCGTCTGAAACGAGAAATCTGAGAAAATTTCAATTTTTATATATTTTTTTTCTACGTTAATAAAGAAAGACCCGGAAAAATGGTGGAATTTAAAAATTTTCTCAAGTTTGTAAATAATGTGCTTTTTGCAACAAAAAAATCATTTCAACTTGTTGAAAAAATTGTTTTGAAATTTTTTCATGAATCTTTTTAGTTCAAATAGAAGATAATACAAAACTCAAGCTAACAAGCCTCGGTTCGTTTTAATTGGTCGTCTAGTTTTCTTGCAATCACGCTCGCCAGTTTAGAAAAATCGTAAAAATGAAAACTCGAGAGAACGCACTTCAAAGTTTACGATCAGAAAAAATGTTAATTTTCTATTACTCACAGTAATAATACGCTAATCAGCTATTCCTACTCCACTTCTACGAATTCAAAATATTGTTCGGAAGGACCGTTGAACCTTTTCAGGTACACAATTTGGAGTTATCAGGCCGAAGAGTGGAGCGCGCGCTCCATCTACCCGAGCGCTCCTATACCTGTTCGACACGCCACCGCGTTCAGTAATGTATCTTTGAAAATACTACTAATCAGCCTCGATAACTTTAAATACATATTCTTAGGTATATTAAGAATAAATTGAAGCATACAAAAAAATCGATTTTTTCAGCCTTCTAAAGCAGGATCCCCCCTTAACCAGCCTTCTAAAATTTAGTCTTAGCTAATCTCTTAATTTATAATTCTGTTGAAATCTGTATTATTCGACGAGTAGCTTCAGCAATTTATTCTTATTTCTTCAGTGTCTATCTAAAATAGGATTTGAATTATTATCTAATAACACTAATTAAATGCATTCAATATTAACTTGAACCGATTTCATTTAAAAGCAGACGGGTAGGCACACGTCGAATCTTTCGACGCAACAAATTTGAGATATTCCAGCTTTCATGTCAGATTTGGGCACAAATTACCAATCTTCCTTGAAATCCACACAAAAATTTTAAAAGGTTCAAAATTTTTAAAATGCGTTGATTTTTTTGAAAATATGTTTGTGTGAATACATACTTTTACAACAACTTCCCCTTTTATTTTTTGCCATTTTTTTATCGCTATTTCCATATGGGAGACTGAGGTTAAATTAAATGTTGAGGATCACTCCTCAAAGCCAAAGAAGTCAAAGTATAGCTGCCTGAAAATTTTTGGTAGAACTGCTCACAGTGTGGCAAAATGAGGCATCGCTTCCGACGGGCGTCGCACATTTAGTAAGCTGTTGGGAGTGCTTTCCGAAATTCCCACCTTGTGGGGAGGCCTGTCTGATGTTGCGGGCAGGTTGGTAGTACTTTCTGCATTTGCGAGAGGGGGGATGACAGCTGGAGGAGACCTGTCCAATAAAGACTATACCCGAAGGGAGCTGTTCTGCGTTTTGGCAAGTTAAGGCTGAGAAGACTTGCCTGAGTGAGTCTTCTTCTTGTAGGAATGCCTTTGTTCTTCTCATATGTAAGAGGATTTTAATTTTTAGCCCTCTGAAATTTTTTACAAATTCCAAAAGTAAAACAATCTATCACAAGAATCTAAAAGAAAAATATAATTATCTTTATTATTTACAAAAATACCAGATATTCAGACACGAAATAACTGATTTTTTTGTTGTTTTCAAATTGTTACAATTTTTCGAAGCATGATCGTAAACCTTTCTTAAGGGAGCTTCCATGAAGGATGTCACAGTTTTAGGGGGGGGGGGGGTAGCCGAATTGTGACAGTCCATGACAGAGGACATTGAGCCCCATTGAAAAAATGTGACAATGGGGGGGGAGGGGGTCGAAAATTCGCCAAAAAACTGTGACATCCTTTATGGAAGCTCCCTTGGTTAAAAACTCATCTTTCTGGTTGAAAATTCAACTACTGGGTCAAAAATTCATATCTTTGGTTCAAAATTTAAATATTTTGTTTAAAATTAGTTGTTTTTTTTTGTTGTTGTTTGAGAATTATCTTTTTTATCTGAAAATATAACTCTTCTATTTTTGTTTGAAAATTGATTTTTTTTTTGTAGAAAATTCATCATTTAGGTTGACAATTCATGCGCTTTGGTTAGAAATGCAACTCTGGTTGAAAGTTGATTTATTTTGGTTGAAGATTCAGCTATTTTGTTGAATATTAGTATTGTTGGTTGAATTTAACTGTTTCCTATTTAAATTAAAATTATTCTTGGTTGAAATATAAACTATTATATTTTTCGTTGAGAATTCATCCTTTTTGGCTCAATAAAATTCCAGCATTTGGTTGAAAGTTGAACTACGTTTTTTTTGAAGATTCATAATATTAATTGAAAATTAAACTATTTCATAATAAATTAATGTCTTTGTTAAAAATTCCACTTTTCGGTTTTAAAATTCAACTGTTTTGTAGAAAATTCATGTATTTTGTTGAAAATTCGAACTTTTTGGTAGAAATTATTCTATTTGGTGGAAAATTCATCTTTTTGTATGAAAAATTAACTATTTAATAAAAAAATTATCTTTTTTGGTTGAGAATTGAACTATTTTGTTGAAAATTCCTCTTTTATGGTAGAAGAGTCATCTTTCTTGGTTGAAAGTAAACTTTTTTGTTGAAAATGTAACTTTCTTATAAAAAATTCATTCGTTTTTTTAGCTTCACTGTTAAAAAAAATAGTCGCTGATTCCATATACAATAAACACAAATCACAATGCATATTTGTTCTAAAATAAATGTATTAATATTAATATACATACCTGAACAAAATTCTTGAAAACAAGTAAATGCATTTACTTGAATCCTATTTCTTAGCATAATTCTTATGTTTATGTTTGTTGATAAGAAATCATGCAGGCCAATCAGTGTCACAATTTTCCCTAAAACTGTTTCAAAACCTATAAATACTATTAGTAACATTGTTCATAAACTCTCTTGCTTCATTTTTTTAATTATATTTATTTGAAATTTTTAAATTAATTTTGGACACAAGATAAAACTTTTTACTTTCGTGTTATTTTCTCTTACGATGAACCATTATTTATTTACAGCCTTTTAAGTAATATATTATTTATAATCTACGCTCCCTTGAAAAATTGAAATTTACTATAGAAAACTATAAAAATGTATAACCGTAAAAAATTTCGAAAATCAGTAATTGTTAAGTTTGAACAATTTTGATTTAGAGAGGCAATAAAGTATCTTTGACGTAAGAAAAAAGCTATAAATTAAAAATAAACTTCTTTAGACACTCAACTTCATCCTTATACAAGACAAATAATGTTTACAAAGTTTGCAAAACAATTGCAATTTTCTGTGGAAAATTAAAAAAATGTATAATTAATTTGGAGTCCATTGATCCATTTTAATTCAAACATTCTAGAAAATTATCATTTTTCTTAACTTTGTTCAAACAATTAGAAGGTAATGTTTTCAAATTGGAGGCAGGCTACGTCACGTTTACAATTTCACAATATGACCTTATTATTTCAATAGAGTTGAAATGTTACACCATCGAGTCGTTTTATTAAACTTTTCCATTTTTCACGTTTCCCATGATTATAATAACTTTTTAAAATTATTATATACCATTTTAAATAATCTTCTACCAATCTTTAGTGGCTCACTTTTCGCTAAAAGAACCTGAAAAATTTCACTAGTAATTAGTTAGATTTGAACAATTTTGATTCAGATGGCAAAATAGCCTAAAAACTAAAATAGTCTTCTTTAGGCAGTCCAGTTGATACTTATTTTCCTCGTGCCTCATCAGGAAAATAGATTATTTTGAAATTCTGTTATTAATCTCTGCAGAGATTAATAACAACTAACATTTTGTGCAATGGCACAAAATCAAACTTTTCAATCTCGTGACATTTTCTCGCACGAGCCATTATTTATTCACAGCCTTATAAACAATATATTTTTCAGAAATCTCTGCTCCCCTACAAGCCATAATTTGCAAGTTATCAACAAATGTGTTATCGCAATAATAAGCGGTATTTAAAAAATATATAACTCACTGTTTATTGTACTAAAACTTATGAAAACTGTTAAATAAATTGTTTCAACAAAAACTGATAAGGATTTCGAAAAAATAACCCAGATATTTGTAATCAGGGGACTTTTTCTGACCTTTTGAACAAAAGGTATCTCGGGAACCTATTAGTGCATACAGAAGTGTTAATCGCTCGATTATTTGAAGTAATGTTTTTTTGAAATTTATGGTCTAGGATTAAATACAATGGACAGAAGTTCGATTCCCGCTGGAGGTGAATTTTCATCGAATTTTTCTGTTTTACGATCATCAAGATTTTAAATTATTTAAATTTTTTAAATTAAATAGCAATGTTAATTATAATTTAGGCTGAAAGAATTCAGTTGTTCATGTAGGAAAATATGAATTACAATTGAAGTACAATTTTGTTTGAAACGTATATTTTATTTTTGTCTCTAATTAATATTTCTTTGACTCTAAGAAATATTCTCCTCCGGCCAATAGGTCGTACTTTTGAATCAAACAATGTTAACTTAATCCTATTAGGATTTTTTTCATCAGAAGTAAATAATTTTTTTAATTCAAAGTTTTGCAAGTAATCAGGACTTTCACTTACATCAGCTAAGTAAAATTCACTTGATACAAGAAACCTTTTTCCAGTGCATGAGTTTTACTATAAATGTACTATACATTGTTAATTATTTCAATCTAAATTACAACGTATATTAAAATTCAGATATATTCGCATATTAAAAGAATATTATTAAAAAAAATTTTTTAACAGTGTTGAAAAAGTAACTGTTTTTGGTTGAATTTTAATTTTTTTCTTTTGAAAATTCAACCATTTGATTGAAAATGCATCTTTGTAAGTTGAACATTAGACTATATGGTGAAAATTTTAATTATTTCGTAAAAAATTTAATGATTTTGTTGAAAATTCAATTATTTGATTAAGAGTTTTAAGACCTTTTATTCTGGTCGAAAATTCAATTTTTTGAATGAAAATTCGTCCTTTTGGTATTTTTTCGTCTAATTTGACTCATTTACAACGAATTCTTATCTGCAGACAGAACTTATTTGATTTATCGCAAGCTTATAACGGATTGAGTCATTTTTATAAAACAGATTATCTTCGAGATTAGAATCTTCTTCAATATGGTGATATCTAAAACAGTGGGAACAATTTTTAATTAGTTTTAAGCAAACGCGAATGTGAGCAGAAATCAATTTCCATCGAAGCTGTAAGAATGCCAAATTCAAAAATACCCTCGATGCATAATATTCAAACGAAGATTCTCATTATTTTTATTTTCGCGTGGTTTACAAAAGCAGGTAAAGATATTTCCTTTTCTTTTTAATAGTTGTTTGCTGAAAACAAAACTAATAAAATGGACTTCAATTTGGCGAGTGGCGGACGGCACTCTAAATCTGAATTAGGAAAAGTTCAACTAATTAAATCAGTACTACGGAATTTAACTGAAAAATCAGTCATTTTCTTAATTTCATTCACTGACATAGTAAAATACACTGTAACAGTCTTACTTAAACTGAAAAGAAACATTTTTTCAACTGTATCGATAATAGTCTTCACAGACCAAAATACTCTAAAAACAGGGGGCATACGGTGATTTTTTACGAAAATAGTTTTTCAATTTGAATTCAATTTGAAAAGCTCTACATTTTTAACTAAAATTATGAATCTATGACCAAAGAGATGAATTTGAAACTAAAATTATGAATCTTTAACACACAAATTAATTTTTAACAAAGTAGTTCAACTTTCAACGAAATAGTTGAATTTTTAACTAAAACAGTTAATTTCCAACCAAATAGTTGAATTTCAAACCATAAAGGATGACTTTTTTCACAAAATTGTTAAATTTTCAATACAAAAAGACGATTTTTTTTACAAAATACATAAATTTTCTATTAAGAAATATCAATGTCCAATTAACTATGGAATATAGTTATACCTTCAATTAAAAAAGTTAGTTTTTCAGATTAAAGAAAAAAAAAAATTTATCAACGAAAAATGAAAACATTCAATTTTCAATATTAAAAAATAGAAGATTTTCCAGCTAAAAAAATGAATCTTTTAATCAATTAGTTAAATTTTCAACCCAAGTGATGAATTTTTAACTAAAATGATTAATCTTCAACTAAAATAGTTGAATTTCCAATTGAAATAGTTGATTTTTAAACCAAGAAAATCCAATTTTCAACGAAAAATGGAATAGTTAAATTTTCAGTTGGAAAAATTAAATGTCAAACAAATTTTTTTAACTAAATAGCTAAATTTTAAATCAAAGTGATAAAGTTTCAACTAAAATGACGAATTTTCAACAAAGTGCTTGAATCCTCAACCAAAACAGATTAAGTTTCAACGAAACAGTTAAATTTTTTATAAGCAAAAAAGATGCACTTCCTACCGAAAGAGATGTACTTTCAAGCCAAAAAGGCGAATTTTCAACAAATGAGGTGAATTTTGATCCAAAAAAGATTTTTTACTCAGGGAAGAAAGAAAATTTTGAACCAAATCGTTGAATTTTTAAGTCGAAAAAACTAATTTTCAACCCGAATATATGAATTTTGAATGAAAAAAAGTTAATTTTCAGCCAAATAGTTCAATTTTCTACCAAAATAGTAGAATTTTGAACCCCAAAAAGACGAATGATCCATAAAAAAGCTTAAATTTTTGACAAAAGTGTTGAATTTTTTACAGAACAATTAAATTTTCATCCAAATAATACAAATGTCACCAAAAAGGATGATTTTTTAACTAAAAATATAGTAGTAAACTTTTCAATCCAAAATAATTAATTTTCAAACAAAATTAGTTGGATTTTCTTATTCGGTTCTATTAATTCAATTCGCATTTAAAATGAAAAACTTGGAAAAGGGGAAAAACGGGGAAGAATAGGTTTCACACTATTAAAATATTAGGTTAGAAAACTGGAAATCTTGTTTAGAAAATAAAGTTAATTTTCCACTGCACACTTGTTGATCAGTTTCGTTTCTGTTGTTTTCTCATGTTATTACTATTCATATAATTCTAAAGTTGCACTTGTCATAAAGAATATAAATATTATAAATAAATAAAATATTTTCGTATATTAAATTCATTTGTGTAGGTAAAGTAGATAATGAGCCTAAAGTGGATAATCATTCATTAAAAGCGCAAATATAACTAAATTAATTAATTCTAATTTTAATTCAGTAAAACGTATAGTGTTTTAACTATTAGTTAAATTAAATTATTTATTTTACATACATTAGTATTCTAAATTAATACTTATCTACCGTAGGTTCATTATCTACTGTAGGGTTGACTCCCCTGCATTGAAAATGTTTAAGGAATCTATAGTTACTATTTTAGACAGCGGGCGTGCGTGTAGCAATAACTAATTGAATCAGTATATTTTTACTAATTGCCAGTGACTGAATTCTAGCGATAGAAATTAGTAGAATTTAACTCTGCGCATAATATGCGGGAAAACACTGATGGACAAAGTCCGAAACGAGATAGTTCTCAAAGAATAGGGTACAGGGGAGACACTAGTTGATATATGGGAAAGAAATCAGTTAAGATGGTTCGGACATCTTGAAAGAATGAAAGAGGTATTGTATTCTGGCCGCTGGCGCAGTTCAGGAAGCGAAGGAAGAGGGCCCTCTGGCTAGCAGGTAAAACTTTGACTGCTGGCGCAATTCGTGTGCACCGTTTTCAGGAATCAGGTAGCTAGGTTTTGGGACCAAACAGTTGACATCTGTTAAGGATTAAAATTTTAAAATCGGTAAAACTTTTAATTTTTAATAAATGATCTCCTAATTCAAAATTCGGAACCTATCAGTCTCGAGAACAACAGTCATATAAAATTTTCCATAAAGAGATTAAAACTGTAATTTTCTACGAGTATCTAGTGAACTGTTGGAGAAGGAAAAAAATGGATAAATTTTTTAGATTTGTCATTAAAAGAACATAATTATTGCAGCCAAACAAACTTATGAATACGTAAAAATACGTTTAAAAAATAGGTTTTTTCTTCAGGAATCTCTGAATATCAGTTTAAAAATTGTGTTTGGCAAATCGACTGTTCAAATAGAGATGGGAGTATACAAAATCGCACTCCACGTATTTTAGTGCCGAATAGAGGCAAGAAATATATAACTAGAAAAAATCTCTCTTTAAAACGTACCTTGATTCACAAATTTTTCAAATTGGGTACTTTCAATATTGCATTAAAAATAAATAATAAATTATATTTATCCAAATGTTCTAAGAATACTAAGAATTCGGGCGATATAGTGCAATTGAAAAAGGGCCTCTTGATCTCAAGATTCTGTCAAAAAAGATATTTGTTGGACATTGCTTCGACCCAGGTTGCTGATCAATCTCTCTGGCGATCAGCCCAAATGAAGAGCCTCAGAAAGTTATCATGTAAACCTTCATTTTGTAATATCCGTATTAAAAAAAAACATACAAATTGCAAAAGTGATATAATTTTTTTAGGCTTATACATAACAAAAGTCTGATTATTTACGTCACGTAATACTGACCTGTAGCTATAGTTTTAAAGGGAAAATTAAATGTGGATTTAAGAAATGAAAGGCTAGAAATTCTTCTAATTTGATATGTATTTAGGTAAAAATTATATACTCAAAAATGATAAAAATAAGATATATCATTAAAATTAGAAAATACTTCCAAGTGATCCCAAATTCCGAAGTTCTACAAACAAAAATATAATTTATCGCCTACCCTGCTCAAAATATATACATATGCGAAATGATTGATAATTCTTGGTTTAAATAAATAAATAACAATTAGTGCCCGTGTCTGATTTTTTAACTTTTCATTGCATACTTTTAGGACGACAATGTAAAAGTTTTTATTAAAATCCGTGGATAGCTACCGGGTTTTTGAGCTTTTGCATTTTCAACGTCTAACGTGACTCCTTCAATATTATTTGCTAAAGAAAACTTTCTTAAATGTCTAGACCTCGTTGGAATAGTTTAATCTTCTACATTTACTCGTAAATTTCTTTTTATGGTTATAAACAAGTGGCTGTTTATTTTATGATACGTTCGGCTACATTTACTGCGTGTCTCGAAGCTGAAATACGTAAAACTTATGATGCAGATGGTGGAAACTCTGCATAGAGGTGAAGATGTAGAGGTTAAGGCGACTTTGAGGCCTCATCGCATCGCACCTCTAGCAGGAGTGACTAAACCTGCGATGATGCTTTCTCATTTTTTGGACAGGCTCAGTGCAGGCAATGATTTTAATTCGCTCGAGGTCTATAACCCCTGAGGGTAAAATAAAGATTAAGAGCAGAGGGCAGAATAGTTTAAAAACATTGTCAGATACGGTATTGTGAGGCGAGGGTTAAAGTGTAAGGTTTCTGATTAGCCAACAGGTGGCTAACATGCCAGGGGAGTTGACCTACACAAATAAGACGTCGAATACACAAACACGGAGGCAAATACAAATATTTCGAATATAACTTAGGCCTTAGGGTGCAGAGGGCAATATTTCAACTCACACATCCCCGAAACTCCAAGCGAACGCCAACACATTAACAGAAGGACCTGAACCGCTTCACTGCACGTGTTCCTCATGTAACTGAATCCATGGCACACTAAAAAGGTTCTCAGCCCACTTTGCTTCTATCGAAGCTTCTCACACTAAAAATCAGCTGCAACGTACCCCATCCGTTATTGCTGCATTGATTTCTCTTCAACCCAAGACTAAGGAGTAGCTAGTTTAAGATGTTAGATTTATTGTGGATTAATTGGATATTTTCATTCCCGTAAACCGGAGTAGCGCAGGTATTCTCAGATTAATAATTTTTTGTATATTCAGAAAATAATTTATTCATCACACAAAAGTGCAGCAGGCCTTTTACAACTATCTTCTTCCTAACTCTGAATTAATTTGAAATGATTAATTGAAAGGAAAATGTCAGTCAATGACTTAATTAGTTAGTTTTTAACTACAATTAGTAGTCAAAAGTTGAAGTTAATTCATTACTAAAATGGTATGTGACCTCGTGTTTGACTAACGAATTGAAGAAATTATTTTCACTAATGTTTCAGTAACTTTTTATACGGAAAATTAGTGATTGTTAACTCGTTTTCAATTTATTGGTGTAACGAAAGGTCAGCCAGAAAGTTGACTCACAATGTGATTAATTGAACTAGCAGTCGCAGGATGACATTGTGATGCTTTCCACCTGGGGTTATTGCTACAGAGATTGATCAAAAGCACCAGTTCGGGATTAAAAATTATTAAAATTAGCTTACAAGCAGTTAATTATATTGTAAAAAAGGGCTTGGGAAAATTAAAGGGGCCCAACCTATCAAGGCCATCGGCCAAATAGCTTATTTCAAATGACTCGAGTTTGAAACCTGGAAAATTGCATCTACACAGATGCTTTTTCCGGAAGATTTCCTTGTTTTTTTTTCAAATGGAATATGAGTTGTTTTTTGCGCCAGAAGACAAACAGAGTTAGAAAATTTTAGCGTTTTTTAAATCTAATATTTAAACGCGATATCTTACAAATAATTGTGTATTTCCGTATATTGTATATATACCAGTTATCTGTTAACTAATTTGTTATTTCTTGAACAATTTTAATTCGTTTCAACATTTGTTTTTCTTCAGGTAAGTCGCGAAATGAATGCACTTTCTAGACGTTATGGTCACATAATGAAATAACCCTTTGTTACATATGTAAAAAATGAGCTATTTCATTTTTTATTGGCCAAAAATTTCTAATAAGAAGCAGAACCATAAATAACCAAAGTCTTAATTTTTTGCGAACATAAGTCGTCTTTGTGAAATCTTCGGGTTTATCTTTATATCTTTGTAATGTCTTTGAAATCCTTGAAATCTTTGAAATCCTAGAAATCTTTGTGAAATCTTTGAAATATTTTCATAGCTTTGTGAATTCGTCGGAATCTTTTGAAGTGTTTAGAATCTTTGTGAAATCTTGAAATATTTGTGAAATCTTTCTTTAATCTTTGTTTCTGAAATCTTTTATGTTCGTTTGAAAGCATTGAAATCTTTTGAAATCTTCTCAGATTTGTTGAAACCTTCTCAAATTTATTAAAACCTTTCAAAATCGCTTAAAATCTTTGAAATCTGGTGTACCCTTCTTGAAATGATTGAAGTGATTGAAATATTTTGAAATCCTTATGATTTCTTTGGAATATTTGTGAAATCGTTTCGAAATCTTTCGCATACGCTTGATATCATCGAATTAGTTTAAATCTTTGTGAAATCTTTTGAAATCTTCTAAAATTTTTTTAAATCTGGTGTACAATACTCTTTTTAAATCTTTGAAATCCTTTAAATCTTTTGAAACTTTCAAAATCTTTGAAATATTTTGAAACCTTCAGAAATATTTTGTAACCTTTTGAAATCTGCTGTACTCTCCAAAACCGAGTCAATCCCTTAACAAATCCTATTTATAGACATGGCTCATCCTAATTCTGAAACTGAATTAACATCGAAATTTTCATCTAATAATTTTCATACTTTGTAAGTTGAATATCACAAAAAAATGTATACTTTAACATTCTATATTAGCGGAGAAGAAATTAAAAACTTACAGAATTATTCACAACAGTATGGTCTGTCCATTGCAATATAAAAAATAATTACTACATTGTGCAAAAAGTGCCTTCAAATCTCTTTATTGATTCTATAATGAACGAAAGATAAATTATATCTTGATAAAGAAAAAGCTCTTAATTAGCAAGATTTCTTCTAAACGAGATGTTTCCTTCATAATAGACTAAATAATTTAAATTACTCTTCACATTTCAATACATAAACTCTTTTAAAAGCAAAAAAAAAATCAAATTCAAGGTTCACGTGAAAAATCCAAGGAGATTTCCAGGTATTCAAGCTCATTTCCCTTCACTTCTCCTACTTTCCCTTTCATCATTTATCCTTACTACCCCCCCCCAACCCTTCAACCTGGTTCCTTGCCATTATTACGCCCTCATTTCCCAAACCCTTATTACTCCCTACTTTCCCTTCTTGGAAAAAAGTACGATACGGACACCCGACCGAAACTATAAGGGTTTCTGCCTCGGACTACGACACCCTAAAAAGCAGGAGAAATATTTTATCTCACCAAATTTTTTACAGATTTTAATATTTTTAGGTACTAACTTGTTTTCTAAGAACACTTGTTAATGTTTCAAAATATCTTAAATTTTGAAACAATTTTATTTAAATATTTTCTTTTTGACATTTTTCGAAATATTGAAATATTTGTAGGTACTTTACGAGTATTCTTAGAAAACCAATTAGTAGCTTAGAATATTAAAATCTGTCGAAAATGTTGCGCGATAAAATGTTTTTCCTGCTTTTTTTAGATTATCGATTAGTCGTTATTTATGAAAAACTTCAAACAGTGTTAATAAACCGCAATATTACGTAAAATTCAAATTTGTCACTCATGGGATTTCTTTGGGGACCCAAGAGAGTGGCTTGAAGTCATTGACTCTCAAAATTTATAATTGATTTTTATTTTCTAACGAACTAAATAGTATACGGAAATACAGGTCTATTTATAACGTATCATCACATTTAAATATTAGATTGACAACGAGCGGATTTTTCCTCATGTTAAATCAATGGGAAACTTCATGGTCTATGCGCGACCCCTAAATATTAATCAATTTGGCTCAAATTTTGAGATTATATTTTTGGACATTTAAAAAAAACTGGGGGGTGATAGAAGAGAAATTCTCAATAAAAATCTCACCAAGTATAAATAAGAACCACCCTGGCGGGCACTGCTACGACCATAAGGAGCCTCTATTATTGTTAGGTACGGCTGTTACTGAGTATCAGGAAGTTTAACGTATTACCTGAATTTGTGGAAATGAGATTGTAGAAAACCGTTTCGGCACAGAGCTGAGGCAGGTAGTTTTCAGCTAGCACGAATTGGGCACAAGGGTTGACATGTTGACATGAAATTCTGAATTACTTGAAAATTACATATACTTATAATGTACCTAATTTATTCAGTTGCTGTAAAAATCATTATCGCAGAATTAAACTTACCACGACTGTCCTAGATGAAATCTGCATCCAATGACGTCTACATTCGGCAAAACTTCTTTCAGTCCTAAATGTATTGCGATTTCAAAGTCTATAACCACTTGTTTGGGTTGCAATGTTAGTCCTTTATCACTACACATAAGTTCCAACACGCGAAACACCTCTGCATACGTGCTTTCTTTTTTGTCTGCGAGTAGACAATACACTAGTGGTATGTAAAAGCCATTACAATAGCTGTGCAAATTGAACAGTTGTAAAAACAATTGGGTACAAAATTCAAATGTACCATCTCCAAGGAGAATGTCTTGGCATTCACACAAAAACTCCATATTCGCGTTACAGCAGAAAATCGCGATCTTCTTATTTTTGTCGTTCTGGATGAGGAAGTCTTTGCCCTCAGCAGTCTGCAATTTCGATGAATCTAAAAAATCTTGCACATCAGCCAAATATTTTGGTAATTTCGGCTTTGCTAATAACTTCGTCTTTCTTTTAGCACTATTGCTGTCTGTCGGATTATCACTTTTTCACTGTTACGGTCGTGATTATGTTCACCACATTTTCTAGAAAAAACTAGATCCTGTCCTAAAGTGTACACACTTGTTGAACACTTTCTGTTAACGCAACGCCAGTGCTGCTCTTCTGTGGATTTTAATAAACGACCCTGACTAAATTTGTAATTATTCATCACAAGAAGCACTTTTCACTTTTCACTGAATATAGTTTTCAACTCCATTTTTATAATATCTGACGCGACATCCGTACACTTCAAAATTCCGAAGCAAACTGAATGATCTAATGTCATTTCAGATGAGGTCTTGTTTAAACCATTGGTGACATAGTTTGTATTCTGTCCTCCTTTAGTCTACATTTTACAAATTGTATTGTTATTAAATCAAGGGATTTTAGACGGGCGCGTCATTAGTTCGCCAACCATAGTGTACAGAATGTATTGGCAAATTAGAAGCATAGTGGGTGTTGACATAAAAGTGGAGAAATGAGTGACAGTGAGAGGAGTATCTTAAGCAGGGTTAGACGTCATTGTTCTCTGGTCCTGTGCCCAATTCGTGCCAAAATTTCAGAGGGTCCACCGGCTAGCAGGTCAAACACTGACCATATGCCCAATTCGGGTGCACCGATCAAAAGAGGAACAGTTACATCAAACAAATTATTAACAGTCGCCTAACTTGCGTTTTATTGTCTTGCAGTCTGCATAAGACGAAGGAAGCTATTTTTGTATTTTCTTTTAGTCTTGAGCTCAAAATTAAAATTATCTTAGCTAGAGGTTTGCAGTGGTTTATTCGAATTTAGAATACTAGACACGCTTGAAACATTTGATTTTTTTTTCTTTCGAAAAATCCAATGTTCCTAGCATATCTAAATTTATATTCACAATTAGACGAAAGAACTGCAAACCTCTACTCTTGGCCGCTTTATTTTGTCTCGAGGAGGCAAACAAAATTACTTTTTTTGACAGCAATGTAGAATTTGGGGCTCGAGAATGATATAAAATAAAAATATACTTTGGTGTAGTTATCAGCAAGATAAGTTTTTTTCGTAGAATATTAAAAAAAAATTGTATTTGTCTTCCGTAAGAATTTGCTTCAGAAATAATGTTAAAAACTTCGCTTATGTTTTGTTGTAACAGTTCGTAAGTCTTTATGTTACAGTAAGACTTATGCTCCGTACCTGAAGAAGGTTTAAATAAGTGTTATTTCTTTTATAAGCGTACAAGATGTTGAGCAAAGACTGTATAGTTTAGGAAAGATGAATTCTTTAGTGAAGACAGATGACGCCTAACTTGCGTTTCATTTTCTTTCAGTCTGTATGAAGCGGAGAAAAGTGCCGTCGTATTTTCTTTTACTATCGAGTTCCAAATCAAAAGTCTCTTGGGCAGAGGTATGCAGTAGGGTGGGCCGAAAAGAAGTGAGTTTCATGTGATCAGTTTCTAATAGTAAAAAAATTTTGGTTCTTGATAGCCGAATACACTGTTCAATTTTTTTTAACCCGATTAATATCTTTTACCTCCTCAAGCGTGTTGAAAGTGGAAAAAATTGAATTTACGCGTAAAATATATGAGCAAATGAATTCTTACAGTTACTAATTCTATTAATATGTAGAACTACTATATGCCCGAAGAATTTATGGAAGTACCTATTTGATATTAAAAATATATAAAAAATTAAAAATGGATCTTTTTTAATTTTATCTTTTTTTAATTCCGGGCATTAAAATTGCCTCAAAGAATTTGTATTGTATTGCTGAAAAAGACACGGTTACTATATAAGAGCAATATTTCAATCGAAAGCTGAAATGCCTCATTTCCGAAACAAGGCAGATTTTACTCACAAACTACAATTGTTAATAATTATTAAATTAATTATTTGCTTCTTTTTATTAATTTTTGAAGCAATATTCTGGGCGGAATGTAACATAAATAAAATAAAATTTGAAAAAATAGTCCTATTTTTAATTTTCCACGTTTTTTTAATACGAAATAGGTACTTCCATAAATTCTTTATTCTTCAGGCGTATAGTTGTACACATATAACAAAATTGGTGTCTGTAAGAATTCATTTTTTTACATATATTTTCTGCTTAAAATCAATTTTTTCATTTTTAACACGCTTGAGCAGGTAAGATATTAATCGATTCAAAAAAATTCTAGTATATTCAGCTCATAGAAAACTTAACAATTTCTTGCTATTAGACATCGATCGCTACAAATTTCTTTTTTTCGGCCCACCCTAGTGTGCAGTCGTTTATTCGTATTGTCAATACAAATTTTAGACACGTTTGCAACAGTGGATTTTTCGAAATAGAAAAAAATGTAACTGCACATCAAACTGGCTGAATTTCCTTAGATTATTACAATTTTAATAATCGGAATTACTTATTTTTATATTGAGAAACTTGGATCCAAAAGTCAAGTCGATTCTTCGAAATTCGACTTTTTCGAAAAATTGAATTCCTTGACATTTGGCTCCATTTGTCTTCAAATAAAAATGGAGTAATCACGATTTAAAAAATTGTAATAATCCAAGGAAATCAAGCAGTAGTTATCAGTAAGATAAGTTTTCTTCGTCGGAAGTTTTAAAATAAAATTTATTTGTCTTTGATAAGAATTTTTTCAGAAATAATGTTAAAAACGTCGCTTGTGTGTTATAGAAAGATATTTTATATGCTAGGATGGTGAAAAACAGGCTTTATTTTTTGTTCAAAATTGGGTCACCTACAAATTGTTACTTTTGGTGTCAAAATAATGCTTGCATTTTTTTTTAGATTTGCAAAATATATTGTATATTATGCACCAAGGGGGGGAAGAGGGACTTTCTTGAAACTTTCTGGAAGTAAGAAGATCGAGATTTTATCTGTTAGAATAATTTTGAATCTTTTTAATAGAAAGAGATAGAGAAGACGTATCCCATTCTATGTCTTTGTCAATCTAAATTCACGTATATCTTTTTCAATCCCCTTTTCTTCATCTCTCTGTTAATCTACATTCCCATCTATCTTTTGAATCTGCTTTTTATCTCATCGTATCCTACATCTATCAACTTCAATCTTTTTTTTCAATCTTCATTCACGTCATCCTTTTCATTGTTATCTTTATTATTCAGCCCTATTTCTATCTATTTTTCAATCTAAATTCACATATATCGTTGACTACCCTTTTCTCTATCTCATCCTATCATCCTAAATTGACATTATTTTTTCGCGACCCTGTTTCCTATCTCATCCTATCCTTTGTCTACCCACGTCAATCTTTTTCTATTTTCTTGTGAATTTAAATTCACGTCTATCTTTTTCAATCTCATGTTTTCTATCTCATCGTATCATACATGTATCATCTATCAACGTTAATAATTTCCCAGTAAAAAAAAAATTTAATAGATATAACGTGAAAACGAATTCAGGTCAGGTTTGGTGTATTCGATTCGCTGCCATTATCGAATTGGACCTTTAAATTCAATTCTGCAATGTATTAGCCTCTATTCGGCCGAGTCTATTTGATGAAATAAAGGGAAATTATAAGTTTTTCAGGGTAGCAATGAGTATAATTATGTAAAATAGAGTTGCCCAAATACATTCGTGCGGTTCGGGCAAGCGATATTAACTATTTAACTTAACGTAGTGATATTAACCAAACTTTGACTTCAATTCGCCAATACACATGATTTGACAGACTCAATTCTGCAAGGTGCAGGGCGATGAACGCGGTGGGTTACCAACTGTCGGCAATGAAGTTACCAGTTACCCACCGCGTCTATCGCCCTACACCTTGCAGAATTCAGTCTGTCCAATTATGTGTATTGCCGAATTGGAGTCACAGTTTGCTTAATATCATTCCGTTCAGTTAAATAATTAATAGCTCTCGCCCAAACCGCACGAATGTATTTGGGCAACTTTATTTTTTATAGTTATACTCATTGCTACCCCGAAAAACTTATAATTTCCCTTCATTTCATAAAATAAACTCGGCCGAATAGAGCTTACTGCATTGCAGAATTGAATTGAGAGGCTTCAATTCGATACTGGCAGCAAATCGAATACACCAAAGCTAACCTAAATTCGTTTTCGCGTTATATCTATTCAACTGTTTTTACTGGGTTTATATCTCTCTGTCAATCTAAATTCTCGTCTTTTTCAATCCCTTATATCCCTATCCTTTATCTATCCACGTCAACTTTTAGGTTTTTGCCTGCTGGAAGTAGAAAGATTGAAAAGATACAAGTTAGGGCATAGGAAAAGATATAACTATTCTATATTTTAGTGAGTGGGTCTCGCAGACCAGCAAATAAAATAAGTTTTTATTTTGCAAAAATAGGTCTGCAAAACCCCTACATATTGCTGTTTATGCCACGAATTTCGATGAAGATTTCAGTAAAAGTAATACGTTCCAGATATATGAAAGTAGCATAATCAATTCACAGCGGCAATGGAAGTCAAATAAGCTTTTTTGCAAAAAAAACCGTTACGTCACCCGTAAATATTTCTTTTTTTATTTTGAAAAAATGCACGTATCAGTTTGACCTATCAAGGAACAATTTTTAAGGTATCTATTTAAAAAAAACTAAAGCCTTTTTTGGACCATCCTATTATACAAGATATACTTTAGTACTTAAATGAATATCGCAGGAATCCGAGGTTGGTTTTCACATGCGAAATTCTTCTAAGGGACCCCAGGAGGACGTCTTGAGGTAGAATTTTCGAAATACGAATTGAGATAGAAAAAATTCTGCAAGGAATCCACAAACGATTTTTTAGAAAGAGAATAGAGGAGGTGAGAAATTGTACGTAGGAATTTGATAAAGGTCTATTCTAGGGAAATATTGAGAAGGGATCCCACAAGGGTTTCCTTCCAATAGGTGATGATGTCGGGATCCCACGAGGATAGTTATACGGGAAATATCGAAAAGGGATTCCAATAGGATTTTCAAGTGGTTTTACGAATGGTGAATGTACGGATTTTCAGTTAGGAGATTCACGTACGTATTTCACCAAGTAAAATATTATAGGAATTCAATATAGGAGGGGATTTGAAGTGGGAAGAATCGTCAGCGGAAATCACATGGGATCTCAAGTGGGGAGAATTGCCACAGGAAATCCTATATGATTCCGCTTCTCATTTCCCATCCTATCCCATATCGTAAATTGAGACAGGAATATCATATAGGATCCCATATGGTTTCCCACATGAGTTCCTATGTGGTTTCCCATGTAGGTTACTATGTAGGCTTTTTCAGTTGGGAACTCTCCACCAATGGTGGCTCATAACTCCCCAAATCGGACTTATTCAAAATGGCCGCATTGCCATCGACACACTGAATGTTTATCTAAAATTTCTTTTTTGTGTAGAAAGCCAGTGTCCTAAAGAATATTTTGCACACACTTACTTTTGGAGTTGGCTGCTTATCAGCTCTTTCGTTTCTCAAAAAAAAAAATTTTTTTCTTTTAAAATACGTTTTCTCAAAATACCATAAACACAAATGAGTAAAAAGACTTTCGGTGTGATTTTTTAATAAGCATATGACAGAAACACTAAGCACGCGTGTTGATGCAACGAGTGCTAATGAAAAAGTGAGCTCCTGTCAAGAGAAACATTTGGCAGTCGTTACAACAATCCTACCATTCACAGCGTGGCGAAAATCGAGGAGGCTCACAACTCCCCACTCTCCCCTACGATTATGTATGAGAATATTTTTGACAATTTTATAAATAAGTTTTAACAATGTTCATTTTTTCGTTTGAGATAACTAAAAATATGGGGAACATTTTTTTTGAATCAAGGAAAATATCCTTTAAGGATTGAAGGCTTCCGTTTCCGGTACCGAATATTAAAGTACGCGCTTTTGTTCTGTACTATCTTTTTTGATTTTGGCGACGGGCGTGGAGGTGTGATTCAGGTGAAAGGTGGTAAGGGAGGTGAGTGTAGTGAAGGGAGTGTGTGGTAGTGTGGGGGAGCTGTTTTGTAAAGTTGAAAAGGTTAAAAGGAAACTTGAAAGTGGTAAGTTGGAGGTTAGTCCTCGAGGATTTAAAAGTGAGGGGGACGATAGAGGACAGCAGATCGGTAAGGTAGGGCAGCATGTTTGTTGCGAGGAGCCCAGTGGGGCCCTGCAGAGGGCAACAGCAGGTAGACACAAACGCGGTGGTGATGAGCTCACGGAGGTCAGTGAAACAATGAGGGGTAAGGGAGATGCCGGAGATAGTATTGATGATGGCGAGGTACAGTTTACTACGCCAGGGAACTTGCGGTGGAGAGAGAAGGTAGGGGGACCGGCTGACAGAAGAACGTGAGGTGGGCCGTCGAATCGAGAACTGCTTGATAGATCCAGATCTAGAAGTTTAGGTTCGAGACAACTTTTTGACAAACGGAGGCAGGGGGAGGGTTTACGGATAAAAGCGGTGAGGGGGACAAGACGGAAGACCGTAAAAGATCAAGGGAAGAAGAGGGGGATGAGCAGGGAGAAAAGAAGTTGCGGTAAAAGATTAAGAAAGTCTCCACCGAAGAGGAATAAAGTAACAGGGCAAGTCGATCTAGAGAGTTTGGAAAATCTCATTAAAGGGTTTCGAGAGGAAACGAACCGAAGTAATGGCATGGAAAAGCGTGGGGATGAGGTTTGGGAGGAAACGAGGAAAGTTAGAGAGAAGTGGGAAGAATGGGAGCTGGTGTGGCGGCAAGAAAAAGATAAGGTTCGGGAGCAGTTGGAGGATATGGAGACAAAGCAAAGGATGAATGAGAAAGAGAGAAAATGTGATATGGAGAAGTTGGAAGAAAGAGTGAGAAAGCTAGAATGTAAGTCTGAGGATATAAGACCTGTCGTTGTGATTTCGTCGTGTCCTGTGACCACCCATCTCACGGTTGTGAGACGTGGTCATGAATGGGATTTATCGCGGTCCTACTGGGAACCGATGTCATTTTTTTTATGACAGTTGCTCCCAATGGGACCCTGCGGTGGTTGTTAACCTTTGGTTTTTAATTATATATATATATATATATGGTTAACAACCACCCCAGGGTCCCACTAGCAGCAACTGCCATCTAAACATGACACCGGCTCCCAGTAGGACCGCGGTAAATCCCACTCATGGCCACGTCTCACAATCGTGAGAATTATTTCGAATAATTGATTTTATACGCGTTTCACTTATTTTTAAGCAGAGCTTAAACTGAGCAGAGCTGGTTGTAAATTGTTTTTAAAACCATAATAAATGTGGGGATCAAAATGAGAGCAGCTACAATTTAGTGTGTCTACGGTATGTACCTGCTTTAATAAATAATATTTGTTTATGGATGTCTAGGGAAGACTTGGCCGCAGTCGCTCTGCAAGAGACACCCTATTTTCGTGAGGGGGAGGTCAAGGGAAAAAAATTTGGAAGATTTGGTCTGAAACATATTATTAGAACAAGAAAAAATTATATTGAGAGAACACCAAAGTAATTTCTCACCGAAAATATGTATCTAAAACTTTTTTTTTCGAATCTACTTAACAATATACATATTTGCATCGACATGGCATTTGGAATGTAAACTACGTTCGTTACACTCGTATGTATAATTTGAGTTCAAACCTCGGGATCAATGTGTTTACTTGGAAACGTGCAATTCTGCATCCTCTGCTTGTCCAAAGGCGAGACTAGCATACACGCTAGAACTCGGTTATTTATAAATGGCAAACCGTTTGTACACATTATTAACAATAGTGTCTCGCACCTACCATTTTAATTCGTACTTCAATGTTCCATAATTTTGTCAATTCCTCCTCCACGTTTTCTTAAATATTTACTCTTTCAGTAACTTTTCTGGTCGTTCGTTGTTAGTTACATAATATTCAATAGGGTCATTAAAAAAAGCAAACTGCGAATTTTGTTTTGGGAAACGGCCTATTTTTTGAGGTTCCACAAATCTGTAAATAAATAATGTCAATTGTTCGATCTGATAATATTGAAGTGTATAAATATTATTCATATTTAGTTTCATTTTAATAAATAATTTGTTAAGGTGAAATTAAAAAGCTCCTTGTATTTCCTCATTAATTATTATTAATTGTCCAAGCAATTTTTATTTGTTTCAAAAGTTATATTTTCATATTTCATCATGAATTATCGGTGCCTGTACAACAATGTAAACTAATTATGTAATACAAAAACTCCCTATAATGAATTTAATTTGTTTTGAATCCTTTTAATAATTCTGTTTGTTAAATTTAACTTTTTATTGGAATAAGTCAGAAAAATGTAGATTATTGGAAAATGTTCAACAAAATCCTTAGAATTGTGATGTTTATGGTATTTTTACTAACTATCCATGATTGTTTAAACGATTGATTTCTCATATTTCTATTTGTTCAATTTTTTGTTGGCAAAACATAAAAAAATTTCACACCTTTTCTGAGTAATATGAAAATCACTGCCGGAGCTTTTTTGAAAGAATCCATTTTCAATTTAAAAAGATCGAAGATTCCAGATATTAACATAAGCGATGCTAAATATGGAAAAAATGTTAAAAAACGAGAAGTACTCCTGGCAAAAATTACTATAAATAATCTTATATGGTTTCCTGACAAATTTTATTTTTTGTTCTTAGATGTAAACATTTTGTTTTCACAGTTGTAAAGTAGAGGAAAAATTAGAAAAGATAAATATTAAAATTAGAATTGACTGAAGATATGATTTATGATTATTTTGGGAATGATTACATGCATGAAATTTCTACTTGAAATAATAAGATCAAGAACAAAAAATAAGTCATGCAGAAAATCCTAATGAAATCGCAAGATCAAGGTTTAAAAAACGAAGTGACATTTAAAATTAGTAGGAGGGATTTTTTCCATACATACATGTTTAGGTTAGGTTATACAAACATACACTAGGATTAGAAACAGTTTTGCTCTTTTGACTTTTCCGATAACTGATCCCAGATAAAAAATTAGGAAAAAAAATTCTTAGTGCTCGCACCTTTGGCTTGAACTCTTTTTAACTGAATCGTGCAAGCCGATCAATTCATTTTATTTGTAATTGTGACACCTCTCAATACTCACGCATTATTGATATAATATTTTCTATTTATTTAAACAATTTTTTTGAAAAAACGGACAAATGTTTCACTTATTCTGAATGACATAAAATAATTAATTAATCGTTCGCATTGATTTTTGACTTGAATTTTATAGTTAGATTTACTTAGAGTGAATAATGTGTAAATGTTAGATATTTTGTCGAAAGCATTGTTTAAACAAATGGAAATTGCTAAAAAAATACACAGTCTGTTAAAAAATGTGCAAATAACTAAATTTTCCTGCCTTATTCCAATTATCAATAACATTCAAACATTTAAAAATTCTTTAACAAATTTTTAACAAATTAAATCCTCAGTACGCATGTTTTATATCGCTTAAATAATTTATATTATTTGCAGGGTACCGTCATTTTGCGATAAAATGTGAAACACGTGTTGCTTTAAGGCAGGAATCACCACTTTCATCAGGTGTTGACTGCCACAACAAGCTTCTAACTGCCAGAAAGGTTTTCTGTAATTTTTTCTTTGGTTGCCAGGAATCCTGGGAAGGGTTACGGTCGTTAGGGCTCATCGATCACACCGAAGGGTCTGAATGTTTTGTACTCGAATTCACAATACATTTCATTTTTTCATTTCAAACTTTAATTCGCCGCGAGGGATTAGGGACCAGTCGAAAGACAAGTTGGACGAAAATTTATTGGGGCCTATTTGACCTAGTCTTTTGAAAGTCGAAAATAAATTCATACATAACATTCGAGAAAGTGATTTCAAGAGAATCCTTTAACTTTCACTCATTTTACATAAAATTTTGCCTTGCAGTCTGACATACACTAATATACAATTACAAACTTTGAAATTATATTAGTATTTAAATTTATAATTTATTCACAGACTTATAAAAATGCTTCGAAGTAATTTCATAAATAGCTGGCAGCTTAAGGCGACTAAAGTCGGCGTTAAAAGTACGCGACCCTCACTTTAAACGCTTGCAACTCGTTCAAAAAAAATGGCAAGAAAATTTGGCCAGTAAACGTGAAAGGTCTCCCGAATTGAAATATATGTATATTGTTCTTCTGGACATTTTTTACGATAGCGCTGACGTAAAACGTGCCAAAAAACAAGGTTTTAGAGGCACTTTTTTTAAGCCTCGACTTTCAAGGCTTCCCAAGACAAGATGGACGTCCGGAAAAATCTTAAAAAATTTACAGACGCGGCATAAAGTGTCCAGAATGCAACACAGTTTTCCAAATTTTGAAATATAAATTTGTTCACTAATTACAGACAATTTTCCACAAACATATCTTGCGAAGAAATAATAATAGAAAGTTGTTTTATGGCTTAAGATGTGCAGTTTTGTAACGTGATTGGAGTGCAATTTGAAAAAAATGAAATTAAATCAATATTTCGCGAAATAAATCTTCACGTATATTTCGGAATTTAATGAGAATAGCCACCGTATAGAAAGTGTTAGAAAAAAAGTATCCAATTCACAACAATAGGGACCTCAGAAGCAAGGGGTACCGACGTCCCTGACTTTCTCCCTCTCAGCTATTGACCTGCGGGTGAGCCGGTGTCCCCTTCCTTCTGAGGCCCCTATTGTTGTGAAATGAATAGTTTTTTTCTAACACTTTTTATACGGTGGCTATTCTCAATAAATTCCGAAATATGCGTTAGGGTTTATTTCGCGAAATATTGATCTAATTTCATTTTTCCAAATTTTACTTCAATCGCGTTACGAAACTACACATCTTGAGCTATAAAACAACTTCCTATCATTATTTCTTTCCAAGATGATATGTTTGTGTAAAACGGTCTGTAATTATTAAAAAAATGCATATTTCGAAATTTGGAAAACTGTTTTGCATTCTGGACACTTCAAGGAGCGTCTGTGAATTTTTTCAGATTTTTTAAGGCGTCAGGCTCGTTTTGGAAAGATTCGAAAGTCGAGGCTTAAAAAAAGTGCCACCAAAACCTTTTTTTTAGCGTACTTTACATCAGCGCTATCGTGAAATTTTTTTTGAACAACAATATACATATCCTTCAATTAGGGACACCTTAGGCTTTCACTTTTACCTGGCCAAAATTTTCTGCGTTTTTCTTTTAACGAGTTGCAAGCATTCAAAGTGAGGGTCGTGTACTTTTGACGCCGACTTTAGTTACAAAGGAAATCAACAATAAATATGAGGTATTACTTTTACTTATTAACGTGCTAAATGGATGACTGTACTTTTTAATAAAAATCCACACTCGTTTGATTCCTATTATCCATAGGCTGCTCGCCACACGAGGAACATGTACACATGTGTTCTTTATTACATTTATGTGTATGTAGACCAAGCTGAGGTTTCATTACCGTCGTCGATCGACCACCAAATGAAACCGTTGGTCCACTCAAACGAGTCACTACTAGCGCTCCAGCGTTTTCGAATTGGTGTTCCATGTCAGGGTTAACATAACAGTTTTTTTTATCCTGAAGTGGATAAAAAAATCTGTAAGAAATTGACAACCACATCAATTACTAAATTTTGACAATTATACAATCACTTTTTCATTTAATACAGTTGTGAACTATTTACAGCGTTTTTGCTTTTGGAAATCCTAAGAATTGTAGTTAAATAACTCTGGAATAGATAGTTACGAAATTATCATTTACAAAACATTTTAAACTGAAAGAATTCTGCTTCATTCATAGGTGTGTTGAACTCATCCTTACATCACATAAATTTAAGGTCTAATCACGTTGATTGAAATTCCCTCTGAATGAATTAGAAAGCATCATCAATTACAAATTTGGTGTCACAGAACGATAAGTATAAATACATGTCGTTATATATCAAAATAAAGTGGTGGAGGCATCGGACGGGTCCTTCTTCTTAATCATAATTGATTAAATAGGTATTTTTTTAATGATGTAATATTTAATTACAATCGTTATAAATATAGGCAATACATTTTTCTAGAAAAATAATATTCCTGTAAAACTGATACAGTTTTAAACTCTCAAGCATCTCTAAACCAGAAGCAAAAATCAATATAAAAGTCTGGGATTATTTGAAAGAATGCATGAATTTCCTGCACGCCGGGTTCAATTATTATGTACCTTGTTCTGTACTATATGAAACTGGAGCCCAGAGTAAGTACACTCAGCATAAGATGAGACATATGAGAATCCTCCGAGAATTCTGTACAAATATCACCCTAATTACTAATAACCATCAGCGCTCATGGTGGAATTGTTGTTTCAGAAATCCGTAAGTGTTAGTTCACACGTCGCTCCCACGTCGTATTGACTAAATTTATCATTTGCGATTTCAATATGTTTGCTAAGCTAATTCTTATTTTATCTACAATCTTTAGTAGGTATTCATATGAGCCTATACATATCATATCCGCCTTAAAGATTCCATGTGGCTAAAGAAATGTTTAAAACTTATGATTACAATTTTTAATTATTTGATACACACAAATTAAATAAATACGTTTATACTTTGAATAACTTTTTAACTGAACCGAAAATATTGCTCAAATGTTTCGCATGGGTGACAATAATCAAGTTTGGAAGACTACATCTTCACGAACAAAAATTTTAACAAGCAAAGCACGGCTAATTCAAAACATCGAAATCGGTCCGAACCTAATGGAAACGTAGAATTTTAATAATATTATTCGAGGATCAATTCCTCGTACGAGAAGTAAATAAGATTTATGCATCTAAAGGAGATTGAACACATGCTTTTTGAATACGAAAAGTTACAGGAAGGTCAATTATTATTAGAAACTAAAAAGGATAACATGTTAAAAATGTATAACAAGACTACAAGAAGAAACACGGAATTTGGAATATGAAATAAGAAGATACTAAGAAAATTTTGTCTCATGAACCTCCATGAAAACTACGCAAGCATAGACATAGAAGCTTGGAAAATGGTTCCAGTTGGACCGGATTCGGAATTTTTAAAGAGTTTTTTCACTTAAGTAAAACGGTAATTTCCGAACACAACGCTTGGAAGACAACTCTTATCTAAGTTCCGTTTAGTGGTGTTTATCACTGCCTGTTCAAAAAGAACTGAACACTCATCAGTTAGATATCAGTTAGAAAATGCCAAATGTTCATGGATGTTTAGGTTCGTTCACTACAAAGGATTCTCGCTGTATGATTTCAAAGAAACTGCACATCAATGAAATACGCTTTTTCAGGAACGTATTCACAGACCTGGACTACAACCGATGAATGTTGATCCTGTCTTTACATTGAACTATGATTAATACTTTCTCTGTTATTTTAGAAGAACAATTGACATTGTGCTAATCTAAAGGAAAGATTGGAATTACCTTAAAGGATAGGTAGATTATAGATGTTGATTAGTGTAGATCACTATCGACAGAGACAGACTATAAAGATTTTCAGTTGAAACCATTAGCATCTTACATCTCTAATAATACAATATCTTCCGGAATATTCTAGAAAATTCGAAAATATGATATATTTGTAATAATATTAGAAAAATACTTGGCCCTTGATTTTTAAGTTATAAAGGACTAATCAGCTAATACCTGAATCTCTGTATTGATTAGGAATGCTCTGCAGAGATTAGACAATCATAGTATAACACAAGTCGCAAATGTCGATATCATTATCAATGTAGTATTGTCGGATAAATCTTATATTTTTCGTTTACTTTAGCCAAACTTTATGTATGTTATTTTTTAACTTCAAGAAATTATGTCTCTTGAAAGTTTCTATGTATTCTAGAAAACTCTGAAAAATGCACACACACTTCAGGATATTATCCAAAACGAAAGAAAATCATAGAAAACTTAAGGCTATTCCTCACACAAACACACACACACACAATTTTAGTGCTAGAAGAATATTCAATAAAATCCCAAAAGACGTGCTTGTAAGTATTACAAAACATTCCAGAATAGTACAGAACATTCGAGAACATTCTGGAATTCTAGAAGAATCCGGGTCCATACAAAGTCATATGAGGCAAGTATTTTTGCGGCATGTTTCCTCTGCTGCATGCCTTATTGGGGCAAGTCATATCTGCGACTTGTCACATCTACGGCATGACATATATGGGGCAAAATTCGTCAAGTAGCCCTATAAATTTGGGACATACTGTATTAGGTTCAAGAACTAAATGATTTTTTTCTCAAAATATAAGGTTCCGAAATTTATACATTTTAATTAAATAAGCAAGCTCTATTGGTTTCATATTTATAAATAAATATATACAATTTAATGTTTCGAAAAAACGGTAGTTTTGCACCTTCGAAACTACCTATCACAAGGACAATAACATTGAGCGAATAGTTTGGGTAGAGTCGTTGCAGCTCCTTCTTAAGGTCTTGATATATCTCCTTCTTTTTCTTCTTGGCAGTGATAGATAAGGACAAAAGGCACCGACAACTTCCAGTCAAGTGTAACATTTCGTTGCTGCTGCGAAAGTTGTTCCTCAAACAAATATTGTAACGTTACGTTTCGGAATTATAGTAATTCCCTCATCAGACTAAAAAACTAAATACATTACGCAGATTGAAAAAGCCAACAAAATGCAATTAAAGAATTTCACATCTAAAAAATTGTGTAAGGGCTCGTATAAAAATAAACTGAATAAGTTTTAACAATATTTAATTACTTACTTTAATTTTTATACGAGCACTCATACAAATGTTAAGATGTTAAATTGTTTAGTGGCATTTCGTAGGCTTTTTCTAACTTTGTAACGTATTTAATGTTTTAGTCTGATGAGCGAATTAGTATGATTTCGAAACGTTACGTTACAATGTTTGTTTGATGAGCAACTTCTGTAGCAGTAATAAAATGTTTAACTTGTCTGGAAGTTGTCATTGACTTTTGTCTTCATTTCTGTAACTAATATATGACTAGACGTTACTTTGACGAAGATGTCAATATCTTATCTGTTCCTTCGCCTTATTGACAGTGATGATATATTCGACCGAAGCCAAGAATTCGATCACGAATATAGTTCGTTTTTCGAAGTTTTGAAGAAAGGTGTCAGGCCTGGAGTATCTGCAGAAATAAGTCGTTCCAGCCTAAATGGAACACCCGGATAGAATGTGTTCTAGATACTCACCGTGTGCATGACATACTCTGCACCTATCGCTGGAAACTTGTTAACATGAAATGCGATCACGGTATACTAAGGTGAAAATGACACTGTCCTGGCATGGGAAAATCAAACCCTCTGTACCCGATTTAAGCCCTGATGATCTGAGAGAAGAAAAAGTTTGCTCCTTCGATATACACTGATTTTCTAACATTCTGTGGAAAATTTCGTGCATTTTCTTACCTAGTAGCTGCTAGAAAAAATTTTCAACTTCTGCTTTTTTTACTTCAGCTTTCAGAAGTGAAGCATTCAGATGAAGTAATCCACATCGCTTACTTCTGATATTAAAGTTCAGGCCAAGTGTCTCGGCCGGCTGATCCGTAACTTTATAAAGGAATGCTTCTTTTCCAATCATCTCGTGTTTCCTGCCCATTTTTATGAGAGCATTTCTGCTATTTGTAACGACTTTAGCCAAAACGTATGCTCTTATGCATGCATGATCTTACGCGTGGTGATATCAAGGGGCGTAAGCTCGTTCTTCGTCAAGTGAAACACTCGAAACGAGCAGAGTAGAACCGGGACGGCAAATATTTTCTTCGCAGAAACCTTGTTCAACGCCGACAGATTTGTAGACAAAATCTGTCGAAGAAGATGCTTGTATCTGAATGCGGCTGTGAGGCACGCCCAGGTATACATAGATCTCTCCAGTGTCAAGATGTCTAATAAAACTTATATCGACATAGTCAGGGTCACCGGATGAGCGAAAAATCTTTCCTTTCTTCAGATGAATCTTGGCACACTTTTCCAATCCACAGTCCATACCAATCTCTCCTGTGTACTTGCTGACGATATTTAGAGCAAGTTAAAGTTTGCTTGCACCAGAAGCATACCTCTTCAGGTCCATATAAGTCTCTGAGAGGTTCAATCGAAAGCTTTCCGGAAGTCAATCCAGACCATTGACAAGACGCGCTAATGAGCTGCTGCGTCTCCGCAGATGCACCTGTCAAAAGGCAGGTTTTTTTAGCAGCCTGCTACACCTTTTTTCATAGTGTGTTCAAATAAGTTATTTGCCTACAATAGTGCGTCCTAACACCAGCCGTTGCGAAATGGGCGTTTCCGACTTCAAATATGAGGTGATTATGCTGGCCATATGTTGGCGTGTAGAAGTAAACTTCTTCTACTTATATGTTATGGGGTTGTAGCAAAACTCCTTGAAATGGATGATACAACAAGCATTTTCTTTCAACTTTAATGTCTTCGGGATCTTATATATCTCTCTCTAAAAAGTCACTACCTCGTTGGGCTTGGGTGAATTTTTGACAGAAACAGGGAGATCGCTACAGAAGTGCGATGGGTTAGCTAGAAACTGTTGTTTCTCTTTCCCTTTTATGTATTCTCCTTCTTGTAGCATATTGTTGAGAAAATATGGTTGTAATCTGAATCCGTATTTTGTCAACAATATACCCATTCTGTAAACAGTCTACCAGATGTTATGTAGTCAATCACACACTGAACACTGGACGAATTCCGTCTTTTCCATCCAATCTTCTCGTTCAGTTGATGCAATAATCTTTTAGTCTTTTGATCCATCGTCAGTTTTAGACTTTGATTTGAATCAGCCAAAGCTTTCGCAGCACCATGAACTGAACAAGTGGTGGTCCAAATGTCGGACTCCTCCAAAATATCCTCACGAAGTGAGGCATCCATTTCAGCCAGATCTTGGGGCTTGGGCGGAACCTGGATGTCAATGTTCCTCCTTGTCCTGAAATCCCGATTATCTCTCAGAAGGTGCCTGCTTTCCGCGGTTGGTCTTAATGTCGCTTTCTTATCATTGTCTGCAGCTTGTTCAAGCACTGGCTGAGGAAGCGCTCCGCGTACTTATCCCTTTTTTGAGAGGTATGTAGCTTGATCTCGCTCTAGGTATTGCTGGTGAACAGGTATAATATTGGTATCGTAGCAGTCGAGCAAGTCATCTTTCAGTTAATTCGTCCACTCAGTTTGGGCGTTTCACCAGTTCGTCGTCGTCTTTTCGTCTAAATTATTTTTAACCCCGAACACTAGGGCGATTGGCACTGTTTCCCAACCCATTGTCGGTTGCTCTGCACCTTGGATCATTTTGAACCGCATCTACATCTTTTTGGTGGTTTTATGGTGTCATTGTTATTCCCACAAGCAGCTAGGGAAAGGGTTAGTTCGTCATCGTAGAGCCCCGCATGCAAGGATAAGGCTGCATACTCTGAGAGGTCGCCCGGTATCCCAGAGTCACCGTTTAAGACACCTCACCCAGGTGCCACTCAGCTTTCGGCACGGTTGCTACGCCTACACTTAGGGGTGATTCCTTCGGGATCATCCCTGGACAAATGTCCGCGACCGCTCATTAATTATTGTGAACATATTCAGCAGAAACTTTTGGTAGAGAGGGACTATGACAAAGCCACGGAACGCGTCCTCGGGTTACGGATAGAGGGTCCCTCTACCAAGGGTTTCTGCAGAATATGGTTACAATAATTAGTAAGCAGTCGCGGACAATTGTCCAGGGATGGTCTTGGAGGGATCAGCCCTGAATGGAGGCGTAACAAGCGTGCCGAAAAAAATGCCATCGGCTCCCAGTAGGACCACGGTGAATCTCATTCATGGCCACGTCTTACAACCGTGAGATGGGTGGTCACAGGACACGACGAAATCACAACGACAGGCCGCCGAAACTCTCGTGTGTTTTGAGGACACGAAGCGACCCAAGGATGACAGCTTCCTGCATCCATTTCGCAAGTGCTGTGGCATATTTTTGGCACGTGGTTATGGCTTTAAGGTTACGAAACAGTGATAGTTTCGCGCCTCCGAGTGCACCTATTACAAGGACAATTACTCGTACCGAATATTTTGGGGACAGTCGTTGCAGCTTCCTTTTAAGGTCTTGATACCTTTCCTCCTTTTCTTTCTCCTCGGCAGTGATGTTGTATGTGGAAGAAGCCGAGAATTCTATCACGAATATAGTTCGTTTCTCGAAGTCTTGAAGAACAATGTCAGGCCTCGAGTGGGCAACGGAGACTGATGTCCGAAAATCGTAGTTCCAGAAAATTTGGCATTTCTCGTTTTGGACAATCGACTCTATTGCCCTTGAAGCGTTTGGCAGAGCAGGGTCGCGGCCAACACCGTAAGAGCGACAAAGATGATTGTTTTGAATTAATGACGGACTGGCGTGGGGTAGCGAAGGAATCAAGCTCAGTCACGTAAAGTCAACGAAAATGAACAAGGCAATTTCTCACCGTGATCCTTAACTTTTAAATACCTTGTATCGATTTAATCGAGGGCAAGAGTCCCGCAGCCTGTCCCATACAGCACTCTTTTTGTGCCCAAAAGAAGGTTTTGGTTGTTATGGAAAATTGGCACGGATGTAGCCTCCGGAAGCTACGACCACGATCGTTCACCTAGCAATCGATCCCGACACAACCGGAGGTAATACGTCATTCGACTCGTCACTTCCCGCGACACCAGAAGATGATCGAGTCGTGAAATCACTGCACAAGCAATAGAAACTTAAAGGACCACAGACTTTGAATTAAAAGACTCAAATACTTGAAGTGTCTCGAGAATAAGCACAATTGATTTTAATTTTCGCGACCACCGAAAAGTGGCTACACTCACCCACTCCGTGATTGAAACTGAGCAGAGCAGAAAACGGGTTCGAGCCTGCTCAACAAAAGAAACATCACGCTACTACCTGAGTTCCCACACAACGAAAGGTAGTGCCTGAAATTTAAAAACCAAGGGAAAATTTTAAGAAAAGTAAGCATTAAGCGGAGACCATGTTATGATCAATGAAAGCTGAAGGTCAATCAAAAGAGGAACAATAACATCAAAAAGATTATCAACATCCCGCCCGCCTCGTTCGCTGAATGAAATGAATTCCACGTAGGAAGATCAAGAGTTTAGTGCCACCCGCCATGACGTAGACAATGAATTTCCATTTATGAGTAAAATTTAGTTTCACCCGCCATGGAGCACAAATGACCGCATGGAGTCAGCGGACGACTGGTAATCAGCTCAATTTCATGATGGGACTATTGTAGGTTCCAAAGGAAGTTTTGACCGTGGCAGATCGCACAAGTCCATCCTGTCCGGGACTAAGATTGGTGACCCGTCCTAAAAGCCATGTCCTACATCAGAGTAGAAAAGGGTCGACTGTCGACTGCCTTGTGTCCATTTAAATAATTCCATTTCGGCACAGTCCATTCATTTCTTTATGGAAGTGTACGAATGTACTCCTAAGATTAGCGGTTCCAAAACTGTCCACGCATTGCTTCGATAGAATGCCAGCAAGTGACATAGCTCAGTTCCTAATGCGACGTTGTTGCTCCGGGAATTTGTTCTAATGTTCTGCCCACGAGAGCATGACCTGGAGTTAAGGCGTTGAGGTTTTCGTGATCGCCCGTGATTGGAAGTAGAGGCCGGAAGTTCATGCACGCTTCAATCCCTACAGCGAGAGTAGTGAATTTTCAAACAAACAGTTGCATTTTTATTCATGAAAGATGCAACTTCTACTGAAATAGACAAATTTTTTAATTAAAAAAGACAAATTTTCAAAAAAATTAGAGTTGAAATTTCATTCAAAAAAGATTTTCGTTGACTTTTCAACACCAAAATATGAATTTATATCAACATTTTCTGCGAAAAAAGCTGAATTTTCAACCCAAAAAGACGAATTTTCAACAAAACAGTTGAATTTTCAAACAAACAGTTGCATTTTTATCCAGGGATGATGCAATTTCTACTAAAATAGATGCATTTTTAAATTAAAAAAGACAAATTTGCAACAACAAAAAATTTAATTATCAGCAAAACAGTTGAATTTTTAACTGAAGATTTAAATATGAATATGAATTTTAATCAGAAGTTAAATTTTCTACAGAAATATCTGAATTTTCAACCGAAAAAGACGAATTTTCAACAAAACAGTTGAATTTTCAACCAAAAACGATGAATTTTTAACAAAATTGTCGAGTTTTCAAACAAATAATAACTAAAAAGATAATCTTCAGGAGGAAGCAGCTTCAATAAAAAAATATATAAATATAAAAGTAAGGGAAATAAATTACTAACAAGAATATTATGTCAGGATTACCGCAAAACTTCATTTTAAAACTTCCCTAATTCTTCCCTGACCAATTTTTCATTTTCCCGGAACATTAATATTCAAAGACCAGAATCTTAAACTTGCAACATTTTCAACCTAGAATCTTTTATAAACCGAGTAATACAATTTCAAACTGAAATTGAAAATTTTCAAATTTATCCTGCTTCACAGTTATTCAAAGTTATAGAAATTCCCTGACTTTTGCAAAAATTTTATTTTAAATCCCTGACTTTTTTTAAAATTATTGTTGGATAGGTTCGTTTTTCACTCACCAGGTTTCTTTGGCGCGTAAAGTTAAATTCATATTAAATTTCTGTACAATTGCTGCGAGTTACCTGTTTCATTTTCGAATTTCCAAAAATTACATACATAAATGAAGCCCCCCCCCCCTTCCATAACAAATCGTAACAAAATAACTCGACCTTCAGCTCCCTTGAGCTGTTACGTAATTTAAGTACGGTCCCTTAACCATTTTGACTTATACCTGAATTCAAGAATTCAAAAAATTCAAAAGAATACGAGAAATAAAAAAAAAACAAATTCTATTAAGTGAAATCGAAGCGAATTCAAGGGGAATTGAAGCGAATTCACAAGAATTCAAGGAAATTTAAATTAATACAAAGAATTAACAGAAATTCAATTACACTTAGTAGAATTCAATGGAATTCGGAAGAATTCGAGTCAATTTGAATAAGTTGTAACTGAGAATAATAACTTAATCACTAACTTTTTTTCTTTTCAATACATTTTTTTTATTAACTCACATTTACAGAGAAATTATTTACAATTTAGCAAGTTTTACTTTGAGCCTTACAATTTGAGTGTTCGCTTGAAAAGGACCGAATTCATCGTAAATTAAAAATAAATTCAAATTATTGCAAAGAAAAATAAGAAAAAATGCAAGATAATTCAAAAGAGTTCAATGAAATGCATAAGAATGCAGACCGCGGAAATTCATCCTAAATTCCGATGAACATCAAAATTTAAAATAGGTAACTGCACGGTTCTGTTTTGTACGTTAATAAACGATCATTGTAAAGTATCTACGCTTGATTATTTCTGGAGTTATATTAATTTTCAAATGCTAAAACTTTGGAGGTTTCGAAAAAAATGGAATGAATTACAAATGACCCCATTGCCAAATATTTATATAAATAAATAATTATTTATTAATTGCTTCTACCTTTCCAAAATTCCCTGAATTTTCTCATAAGTTTTGCAGATTCGATTTCAAATTTACAACTTAGTAAACCTAGTGAAAGTATCAATTATAATCTTTTCCCTACCTCAGGTTCAGAATCTGATTCCGACTGCTTTCTGGACTTCTTCTTCTCCACTTTTCCATTTCGTTTCGTAGACGTGCTAGTCCCTCTCGTCGGTTTTTTATCCGGTGTTTCCGTTCTCTTTTCAGCGACTCTTTTCTTCTTCTTGATCTGCACCTCGTAATCAGCGCCGGGATCAATGGTCGACAAAACTTTTTTCATGACGTCGTCACCGCTGATGCAAGTGTTGTTCATCACTACTTCCATTGAGTCGTTCATCGAATTCGCCTCAGAACTTAGCCTCTTCAATTTTAAGGACGGAACTTTCCTCTTTTCTATAATTAGCTCTTCTTCGTCCTTTATAACCTTCTTTGGCGTGCGCTTCGTCTTTGCAGGAGTTTTTTTCTCGTTACTTGCTTTGCTGACTTTAGTTGCTGCTGTCGCTTTAGTTGCAGCGGTCGCTTTACCAACAAACTCCAACTTTCCACCTGGAGTTTTACCCAAATCCTTCAAACCTTTGATTAGAATGTTCTTGAATTTTTCATAGTCGGGGGTGTCGTTGAACTTCATTTCGGATAAGAGCGATGTGAACTGAGTCACGGCTGCTGGAACGGAGGCAGAGAAGCACTGGTTGAGGAATTTTTTCGTGTCGCTAAATGCTGACTCTTTTTGCTTTTGAACTGCAGATGGATCGGTTAGATTTTTCTCCCACGGGAGGGAATCACATAGCCATTGGATTATGTTGTAAGTAAGGATTTCCATGTCACCTCGCATCGTTGGCACTGAAATTTAAAAGAAAATTTGTTTATTTTAGACTTTAAATGCCTTATTCAATCACGGTTTGATCATTCGACTTTTGAGTGTATATCAGACATCAATATTTCAAAGATTTCACAACATTTCAAAAGATTTCAATAATTTCACAAATATTAATTTTTTTTTGCAAATACATGAAAGATTTCAGGATGATTTGAAATATATCAGAAGGATTTTGAAAAATTCAAAGAGTTCCACAGATTAAAAATATTTTAAAAGATTTCAGTTTTAAAAATGTTTAAACATTCTAGAAATATTCTAATTCAATAGATTTCAACTATTTAAAAAAGATTTCCAAATATTTCACAAATATTTTAAAATAATTAAAAAATTTCACAAAATATTTCAAATCATAATATAACATAACATAATTTCAAAACATTTAAAACGTTACAAAAGATTTCACAATGTCACACCGATTTCAATAATTTTATAATGATTTCGCAAATATCTGAAAGAAACTAGAAGGATTTCGAAGAATCGTAAGATTTTCAAAGATTTCAAGGATTCCAAAATATTTCAAAGAATTCAGAAAGATTTCGAAGAATTAAAAGATTTTACACAGACGTAAAATATTATAAGAGACTTCGCAAATATTTGAAAGATTTCAGAAGGCTTTCGAAGAGTTCAAAGATTGCACAAAGATTTAAATGGTTTAAAATAATAATGTAATATAACATGATTTTAAAAGATTTAAAACGTTTCAATAATTTCACAAAGATTTCAAGGATTCCAGAATATTTCAAATATTTTAAAAGATTTAAAACGTTTTGAAACATTTCACAATGCTTGCAATTACGTCGCACAGATTTCAAAGATTGAATTAATTTCGCAAATATTTGAAAGATTTCATAAGGCTTTCGACGAATTCAAAGATTTTACAAAGATTTAAAATATTTTAAGAGTTTTTAAAGTTTTTGAAATATTCCGCAAATATTTTACGACTTCAAAAGAATTCTAAAGATTCCACAAAGATTTCAAATAATTTCAAAAGGTTTAAATTGTTCAAAAAGATATCACAAAGATTGCAATTGCGTTACAAAGATTTCAAAGTTTTCAAACGATTTCAGTAATTTCACAAAGATTTCCAAATAGTTCACAAAGATACCAAAAGATTTCACAAAGATTTCAAATAATTTCAGAAGATTTAAAAAGTTTTGAAAGATTTCACAAAGTTTGCAATTTCGTCACACAGATTTAATTGATTTCACAAAGATTTCAAAGAATTCGCAAAAATTTCAAAACTTTCGCAAGTATTTGAAAGATATCAGAAAGATTTCGAACAATTCAGAGATTTCCAAAAATTTCAAACATTTAAAAAATTTCACAAAAATTTCTAAAGAATTCTAAAGATTTTAATCATTTCACAAAGATTTCCAAAGATTTTTAACATTCCAAAAGAATTGTAAAGATTTCAATTATTTCACAAAGACTCCAAAAGATTTCAAAGTTTTAAAAAGATTTCAAAATATTTTAGAGAGATACCAAAATTTTGCTAAGGTTTCAAAATATTTCGAAGATTTCGCTAATATTTCAATAATTTTACAAAGATTTTGAAGTCAATTCATATGTATTTTGAGCCGCTGAATCCGAATCTGAGGTTGGAATTTGACAATTGGCTCACATTCTCAACATAACATCCAAAAATTTGTTTAAAAAAGTATGTTTTTTTGAGGCTTTGTTGAAAATGGGAGCTAAGTTTCAAATTCCGACATCAGATTCGGATTCAGCGGCTCAAAATACATAGGAATTGACTATTCTAGTCCGTCGGAGATTCAACTTTTTGTTGTGCCTGTATTATTTCTAATAACATAGATAAATTATATTAATATAGATTTGAGTAATACAATTTTTAAAAATTTTCCAGATTTCAAGAATGATCGGCTCCTCATGAGCAACAATCCATAAATTTAAAAGAGTCATCATTTTTGTTAAAAAAATACACAAACCTCCCATATGAGCGTCTCGACTCGTGTACTCGATAGTTCCATTGTGGGCTTTCTTTGGATCTAATTTGTACTCTGGTTTCGTAGAATAATGTGAAGCCAAACCAAAATCTACAAGATAAACTTGGCTTGGATTATCTCGACTCAGTAATAAATTTCCGCCTTTTATATCTGCATGAACGTAGGTTCTGCTGTGAATATATTCTAAAACGTCGATCTGAAAACAAATTGTTATTTCAATATATTCCATGAAAAACGTTACACTAAAATTAGTTTCCACTGAAGAACATACCTCATAATATTATTAAACAATTTTGAAAATTATATTTTAATTCTTCTATTGAATAGAGTTAGTACTAATTATTATATTTAATATAAAAATAATAACTAAATCTCAACTTAGAATACTTTTTGGAAGGTTCTGTTAAATTGTCATGATGAATAAAGTAATAAATTTAATGTTGTGATGAACTTACTATTTGTAAGGCCACTTGATATACAGTGTGTTCTGGAAAAACGCGATGATTCTCCAAAAACAATTTCCATAAATCTGTACTGTACCGTTCCATTACAACGAAACGATACCTGGTGCTGTGCAATTCGTGACTTCCGGAGCCAAGAAAACGGGGCATTCCGAGAAAAGAAAGTTTCTTTTTCTTCCTCCATGCTTCAACTAGACAAGAACATACATTACTTTTTGAGTAAATAATTGGGTTTTAACTTTTTTACACCCATTTCAAATAACTAGAAGCTCCAATTTTTGATGTTTTAAAAATTGAATCACGAAACAATTATCACCATTTTGTCTAAGATTTAAGAAGAAATTCTAATTCCAACGTTCACTTTCGCGAAAAATTTAAATATATAGGTATAGAAAATTATTTTTAAATAAATCCTAACGAGAATTAAAATAATTATACGAAGACCCAGAAATAGAAGAAAAAATGTCCTGCAGGATTTTCGTAAAATTAAAATTTCGAAATTTCTACTCAAAACTTCGAGAAAAAATTCCCTGACAATTCCAGGTATTATTTTTCATAGTGCGAAGCCACTCAAATATTTCACATTTTTTAAAACTACAAATTATATTGTAAAATATTCTTAAATATATTAGCACCAACGATTAATTAAATAATACTGAAAACATAATTAATCATTTCTTGAATTTGTCTATAAAGTCCATGAATTTTAATAATAATTCAATCAAAATTTTTTTTATTATATCTTCTTATACTTGAAATTCAGTGTGTTTAACCAATGTGGTTATCACAATACATTCAATTTAAACTGCTTCATACCCCCAACTTTTCAAGTAAAAATATTGCATTTTCATTAGGATAGATGAATTTTTAACAAAAGAGTTTAATTTTCAACCAACAAGATTAATTTACTACCAAAAAGACGATTTTTCAAGAAAATACAAGACTTCTCAACCAAATAGTTGAATTTTCCACTGAAAAAGATAAATTTTCAATCAAATAGTTAAATTCTGAACTAAACATATCAGTTTTCAACCAAAAATGCTTAATTTTTAATTAGTTTTCAATTTGATTCAATTAGTTCAACTGGAATACATGAATTTTGAACCAAAAACATAACATTTTAACAACAGAGTTTAACTTTCAACCAAGTAGTTTTATTTTCAACAAAAAAAAATGAATTTTCAATTAAAATGATGAATATTTATCTGGAATACTTGACTTTTCTACCAAAAAGGTTAATTTTCTACGACAAAATACGATTTTCAACGTAATATATGAATTTTCAATGAACTAGTTGAATTTTGAACTAAAACATCAATTTTCAACAAAAAATGGAATAGTTAAACTTTCAGTTAAAAAATTACTTAATTGATTTCCAAAAAAATAGTTACATTTTCAGTGATGAATTTTCAACTATAATGATGAATCTTCAACTGGAATATTTGAATTTTAAAACAAAGAGATGAATTTTCAACTAAAAAATGATGAATCTTTAACTGAAATAGTTGAATTTTCAACAAAAATCTTATTTTCAAACAAGAAGAATTTTGCAACAAAATATATACATTTTCACCTAAAAAAAGATAAAATGTGAACCAAAAAATGAATAGTTAAATTTTCAGAAGAAAAAATTAATGTTCAATCAAAGAGACGAATATTCAACTAAAATGATGGAATATTCAATTGCAATAGTTACATTTAAAGTAAAAAAATAAAAAATAAATAATAAACCTTCAACTGGAATACTTGAATTTTCAACCAAGATGATTAATTTCTACCAAAAAAGACGAATTCTCAACTAAAAAAGACAATTTTTCAGCTAAAAACTGAATAGTTACATTTTTAGTTGAAAAAATTAATTTTCAACCAAATTTTTTTTTAACAAAATAGTTAAAGTTTCAACTGGAAATTGAATTAGTTAAATTTTGAGTAAAAAAAAAATCAGTCAAAGAAAAAACGAATTTTAAACAAATAGTTCATTTTTCAACCAAAAAGATGAATTTTCAATTAAATTGATGAATCTTCAATAAAAAAATTAATTTATAACAAAAAAGTTAAACTTTCAACCAATTAATTAAATTATCATTCCAAAAAAAGATGAATTTTGGGTGAAAAATGTAGTAATTGATATTTGAACTCAAAATAAAAAATATGAGGTGATTTTTCAGCCAAGAAAGATTCTTGAATCAAGAGAGAGGAAAAATTGCAAACAAACGGTTGAATTGTCATGCAAAATGATGAATTTTCAACCAAGAAGGTTAATTTTGAAAAAAAATAACGACTTTTCAACAAAATAGTTAAATACAGTAATATGAGGCTACTTTTACAAATGAACAATCATTGTTATTCAATGTTATGCTGTATTTAGAAAAAAAATTAAGCAACCCCTTGAGAAAATTTCCTGTATTTAAAAAAAATTCCCTGACATTTTCCAGGTTGGACAGACACCTAGTTCTAAACCGTTTATGTTTTTCAAGAATGGAAGTAAATTTATCAGAAACAAACTTGTTTTTTTAAATTTATTTAGTGGAAATTTAAAACTTAGCAGATTAATAGTTGAAGGGTCCCGAGGCTTAAACTAATTGTTTTGATCTGACTCATGTCTCTGTAGAGTGTAGAAGATTAATAGCTCAAAAATACTTTTTTTGTTCAAAGTAAGGCAGCTTTTTCTGTCAGGCCTGGTGCTTTTTTTGGGACGCGCCGTTCTTTGTGAAGGGCTTTTTCGCAAATAAATGCTTTTTGCCTGGCGTTCCGTTCGCAATTCAATAGAACTAAGTAATAGCTCGAAAGTAATATCTTCTTTGTTTTTTGAATTAAAAAATAGAAGTTATACAACCCTTTTTGAATCAAAATTGGGCGTTTATTGGAAAGCACCGTTCCTTGCAGAAGGATTTTCTTGCAAACGATTGCATTTTTTAAAGCGCTTCTTTCACAATTCAATAGAGCTAAGTAATATCTCCAAAGGAATTTCTTGATTTAAAAGAAAAATTAAATGTGTTAAAAGTTCGACAGTTTTAGGTGTCTCCTAAAAAATTAAGGTTTCGGCGCTTACGCCCTTTTGCCTCGGGATCCTTCAGTTCTAAATATGAAAAATAATTAATTTAATTGATTATAGTTATAAAGGATTAATACATTTTTACATACTGTCATCTGATTTAGCATTCCGCATGTAAAAATGCATCTCAACAAATAAGGGTCCATTTCCGTGGGGTTCCTGAAAGAATAATTTGACATTTTTCAATCTTTTTCAAATAAAAAGAAATATATTTATTGAAATTTGAATCAATCAAATTTGCATTTACGATATTTTTATACTTACTATTTTAATCACAGCAGGATGATCTTTTGGTGCCTTTCCTGCATAAGGTGCCGCTAAAAAACATATATTACTTAAATAAATGAATGTTTGAATTCTCCCCAACAAATAAAATTGTCTCGGCTGGGACCATTTCAAGACATAAAATTTTCTGCCTTGAGGTTAGGGAATTTTTTATCCATTTTTTTTATTACCTTAGGGGTAGAAAACGAAGGTGTTCAGGAAGAGATAGGAGAATGAAACTTTTTTTGTATCTTTGATCATCAAATGGAAACATTCTAAGCCATAAAATTTTAGGTCACGAAGTTAGGGCATTTTTTAAACTTCTTTTCGTTTTTTATTATATTGGTGGTAAAAATCGAGGGTGTTCCAGAAGAATTGGGGAGATGAAACTTTTTTTTCGTATCTTTTAACAACAAATCAAACCATTTTAAGCCTTACAATTCTATGTCTCGGAGTTAGGGACTTTTTAGAAGGTTTCATCGATTTTTTAATGTTTTTGAGATAGAAAACGAACGTGTTCCAGAAGAACTAGACAAATTATACTTTTTTTTGGGTATCTGTGAATACCGAATAGAAGCATTTTAATCCATAACATTTTAGGTCTCGACTTTTGGCGGGTGTAACTTTTTTTATGTATCTTTGGACATCAAATGGAACCATTTCAAGCCGTCAAATTTCAGTTATATAAGTTAGGGTATTTTTATGGGGGTTTTCTATTATTAGGGATTGAATTAGGAATTAGGGTGTGTTCCGAAAGACTTAGGGGGTTGATACCACTTTTAAAATCATTTCGACACCAAATTTTTTAAATCAAATAATAAAATAAACGTTTATTAATTTAGTTTATATGTTTTTTCATTTGTTGCAAAAATAAGTCGTCTTTGTAAAATCTTTAGGAATATTTTTAAATCTTTGTAAAGTCTTTGCAATCTTTTAGAGTATATACAATATTTGTGAAATCTTGAAATTTCTCTGAAATCTTTTTAATTTTTTGTAAAATCTTTCTTTAACCTTTGTTTGTGAAATATTTTTTGTTTGTTTGAAATCATTACAATCTTTTAAAATCTTTTCAAATTTGTTGAAACCTTTTCAAATCTTTTGTATTCGTTTGAAAAAGAAGAGTTTAAAATTGGATAATTTTAAATTACAAATTTTTTTAACACAAGCTTCTAAAATTCAAAACTTTTACACTAAAATTTTTTGTTTGTACAATTTCATTAAGGAGATGAAATTGTATCATTTCTAATGCATAGCGTTCAAAATTGAATAATTTTCCTTTGAATTCAAGAATTTCTAAATTGAATGATTTCAGATTAAAATGTCGAAAATAGGAAAATTTCCAAACGTTAAAAATGAAATGTTTTTCAATAAGAATTTTGAAAAATAGAAAACTCAAAATTCAAAGAAATGAAAATTGTATCACTTCTAATTATAAGCATTCAAAATTTATTAATCTCAAAGTTAAAACTTTTGAATTTTAATCAATTTGAATTCGAAGCGATTGAAAATTGACAATTTGAAATTGAAAATTAAATTCAATGTTTCAAAGTCGAACTTTCTGAAATTCTAAGAATCTAAAATTTTAATTAATTAAAAAAATTATGATATAAGATAAAAATTGATTAAGAAACACTACATACTTCTAAAAGAAGCGTTCGAATTAAAAAGTAATTTTATATGGGAAATATTAAAAATGTATACTCCAGAAACTTGAAACTTAACGAATCCGCCCTTCATTTAAAACTAAAAAACAATTAGTCGCGAAAAACTTGTACTCAAACCCTCAGAAATTTATATTACTTCAAGTAAATTCAAATCGTTTAGAATTCAACAATTTAAAAATTTTTAATTATACTTTTCAAAATTCAACCATTTCAATTTTAATCCTAAAATTTGAATTTATGATAGGAAAAATGTAAAATTTAGCGTTTACCACGAAAATTCAATTATTCAATACAAAAATTGTTGCTTTTTTTATCTGAGTTTGAAATGTCTAACTTTTTGGAACATTTTTTTAAGGCCTGAATTTGAGAAATTATTGTCTTAATTTTTCAATTATAGATATTTTAAAGATGATAAATATGTAATTAATAAGTATCATATCATGTAGCATCATGTGTCTTTCAAAGTGATTGGATAGATTGTTTTACTAAAAAATGTGATCTCTGTTAAAAAAAATCGTTCAAAATTGAAGAATGTTAAATATTGTAAACCTTTAAAGTTTAATTATTCTAAAAACTTTGAAAATGCACAATGTGGAGAAGAAATAAAAAACTTATTGAATTATTATTGCAATCTATAAAATAATGAGTACAGTCAAAGATATTATCTTCTAAACGAGATGTTCCTTTCCTAATAGACTAAGATTTAAATTACTCTTCGCATTTCAATAAAATAACTGTTTAAACATTTTTTTAAATTCAAATTTAACGCTCTCGCGAAAAATTCAAGGTCGCTGGACACCTTGTATTATCAACAATAAAATTTTAGGTCTGGAAATTGGATAATTTTTTCACGATTTTTTCAAATCTCGGGAGTAGAAGTGGGGGAAGGTGTAGGAGGAGGATACTTTTACGGCACCATTTTAGCACCAAAATATCCCATCATCAACAATCTTGCGAGGAATAATTGTTTTTCGGGAAGTGTAACATACCTGCATAAATTTCTCCGAAACCACCGACCCCGATGGAGGATCCAATGATCCACTGTTTTTTGGTCAAATCCGTCAAAATTTCTCCACTGGGAATCGGGTCCGGCAGTTTGTATCCGTTAGCTCCCTTCTTTTTGGGCGCCTTTTTCGCTCCTCTTCCGGCCATTTTGAGGTTAGAATGCGCGGATCACTCGTTTAATCCCGATTAAAAAAGTTTCCGCAAAATTAACCTCAATTAATCACTAGTCGAGGCACTCGCACAAATTCTTAACAAAACTAAATAGAGCCAAATGCAATTGTGAAGGCATTGATGATTTTAAAGGTTTGTTTTTCACCGTTTTCACTCAACATAACGACACAAACAACATGCAAACAACTACACAAGTCCCCACTCCGTGGCCCGCGGAATTTGGCTCCCGGACCGAAATGCGCATGCGTCGTACCAGCATCCTCATTGGATATTGATCGCGCGCTTGTTTGAAATTATTGAGTATGGAAATATTTAATCATTTCAATCTCTTAGTGAAATCAAATAATTAATTCACCTCTCATTTTAAAACACTATTCTGTAATCTGAAAATTAATTCCAATTATTCTACCATGATTATTTATTATGAAAAAAATTATTTACACAATAATTTCAAAAAAGCGAAATTAATGCGACGCATGCGCAGTAAGGACGACGGGCGCTAAAGAGCAGTTCTACCAATATTTCGACTTGCTTTCTTCTGCTTCCCTAAAATAAATTTTTGTTTTCCGAATTGGACCTTGATATGTATTCTGTATGTATTTTCTGTTTAAGATTGAGTTAATTTCACAGTAAAATTTTGCATATATTTAATTTCAAAGTAGATGATTTTTATGTCACATTTATATTTTGAATTTTTTAGATTACGCATTGAATTTCTTAGATCAATGTTGGCGACATTGGTTACAGGTTGGGTTATATAAATTAATCTTTTTGGTTAAAAAGGTTGAAAATTTATATTTTTTGTTGAAAAATTATTTCTTTGGTTGAAAATTGAATTATTTTTTGAAAATTCGTTTTTCTTTTGCTTGGAAATTTATGTTCTTCAATTAAAATTTTTTTTTTAGAAAATTCTTCTGGTTTGAAAATTCTTCTATTTTGGTTGAAAAATTATTTCTTTGGTTGAAAATTGAATTATTTTTTGAAAATTCGTTTTTCTCTTGCTTAAAAATTTATGTTCTTGACTTAAAATTTTTTTTCTTAGAAAATGCTTCTGGTTTGAAAATTCTTCTATTTTGGTTAAAAATTAATATCTATTGATGAAAATTGAACTATTTTTTTTAAAATTGGTGTTTTTTTTCTTGGTTAAAAATTAATTTTTTTAACCGGAAACTTGAGTATAATATGCTAAGAATTTTCAGTTAAAAAATATTTTTTTTTTTTTTTTTTTTTTGAAAATTCATCTTTTGGATTAAAAACTAATTAAATGCAACTTTGAATATTAGATTTTGGTTTGAAAATTGATATTTTTTATTGAAAAGTTGTGTCTTTTCGTTAAAAATTAATATTTTTTGTTAAAAGTTCGCCGTAAAAGTTCGGCTGAAAATTTAAGTATTCTTATGACATTTTTTATCTTAAAAATTATTTTTTTTTACTGAAAATTTAAGTATACACAGTATAATATTAGAATAATTCAGGAGAGTTCAAAGAATACAAAAGACTTGGAGAAAGTTAGAACAATTCATGGTGTATGGTAAAGATGTCAAGAGAATTAAAAAAAAATTTAATTCTGAAGAATTCGTTTGAATTCTACAGGATTAAAAATATTCAAAGATGATTAAAATAATTCAACGTGTATTCTAATGATTTCAAGATCATTAAAATTTTTTTTTCAATTCAGTGATACCGTGAATTCAACAAATTCAAAAGAGTTTAGAGAGCTCAGAAAATTTTAAAACAATTCATAGACTTCAGAATAAATCAAAATTATCGCCAATTGTAATTCCTGTACCTAAATCAAAATAAATTTTTTGATTTTTGATCAAAATGTACATCATTAATCCTCATTCATATAGTCATACAGTCAGTGCTCATGGGGAGAAAATCTTGGCTTTCTTATGGGTTCTGATGTCAATTTGTGTTAAACATTACCTTTTATTCTCGTCACAAGGGTGTTGAAATGTTGGATGAACACTGAAACGTTGGTAAATTGTTGTAAATGTTTAATGATTTAAAAAGACAGAAATAAAGAAAAAGGGAAAGAAAGAAAATAAGGTAGGGAGATTCAAATATCACAAAGTTTGAAAAACGCAATATCCTACTGGAAATTCTTGTTTATTTTTGAAAAAGAAAATCTATAAAAAAAACGTAATCCAAGTGTGTGAAATCTTGCACTCCCTCTTCGAGTTTGAAGGTGAAACTCTAAATATCGTCGTTATTTTCGCGCTTAGGAAAATATTTGCCTGCTTTTTACTACTTTAGTGCTTTTGTGAAATTTTCTTATTCTGCGTAGGTTTAAGACTCTCATTATACCTTATAGATACTTTGCAAATTCCTTTATACCATTGATATCATGTTTTGTAATAAAGCTTGAGCTTGCATGGACAGTGAAAAAAATGTATGGAGTAGCTGTGCACTGTGAAAACTGGATTTCTTTTTATATTCCAGACTATTTTCAAAACATTCTATTTCGAAAGCAATATGCGTACTGCGTTATTTTGCTTACTTCAGATTGAAAAATGATACGCGCCTGCGAACAAAAATGATGCACATCCAGGTACTGTTTTAACATAACCAGGGCCGCCATAACCAATAGGCTACTGGAGGCTATTGCTTAGGGGCGCCATATAGTCCAGGCGGACGTTTTTTGGGGAAATTCATGTTGAGATAAATGAATGCAATGTGAATCAAGGGAAAACCAGATTTGGAGTTTAACGAAATATTGTTTATTGTGATTTTATTTAATTAAAAAATGTGCACGCTGCGCGGGCACATTCTCATCAATCGTAAGTTTGAGCGCGCGATAATGTATTAAGCTCGGTCTTTCTACATCCTCCATATTTGTGCGAAGACCTTTTAAAATTAGAGGTCAAGCTTTGACAACCGTAATTTGGTGATTATGAATTCTCTTTTGTTAAAGATCATTCGGCTTTAACGAACACATTATCATCATGCATCTCGTGCTTCGCAGTCGATTTTATCCAAAGTGCGAAGTTTTCTGCATTAAGTTCAACTATATTATATCAAATAAATATTATATATATATTTCTGTACCTCGGTCTGGGACTGCTTATTCAGATATTGCAAAATCATGCACAAATTTTATTTTTCATGATTACTTTTATGTTTATTCCTTATTTTGCACAAATTTTAATTCTCAGCTACCCTGCAAAATGTATCATTTCAATAAATTTATATTATTACAATTCATAATATGCATTGATATTGAATCAGATGTGTTATCATTATCTTGTATTTTAAATTTAAAAAAATGACTATCCTATAAAAAAAACAATTATGTTAATTAATATATTATTACACTTTGTGACGTTTTTCCAAAAACTTAATTTGTTTATCTCCAAGGTTATTTTTTACGATTTAAACCAAAAATACGCAATCCTATCAACAAATGATTAATAAAAAATTTATAGATCTCTTTTGGATGAACAACTTTTGTCTATTAATTTATTTTTGTACCTTGCGTCGTTTTTTTAAATTTTTGTTTGGTTGTTATTTTTCACGATTAAAACAAAAACTACGCATCCTATCAAAAAATGATTAATAAAAAATTTGTAGCTCTTTTTTGGGTCAGCAACTTTCGTCTATTTATTTTTTTCGTATCTTGTATAGTTTGACCGCAAAATAGAATGTTTGATTTTTGGTTATTTTTTTGCGGTCAAAATTTAAATTTTCGAATTTTGTTTTTAAATTTTGAAAATTCTATAACTCTTATAATTTTCTTTTTATCGAACAAGTCGTGAGAATAAATTGTTTGACTTTTCGAGTACTATGAATAGCCATACATAGAATTTTTAAATCTAAACAAAAAACAGGTCTCAAAAATGGTCGAAATGCTATTAATTTTTTGAATTTTTAACCAAAATAGCTGAATAACGAATTCTTACTTTATATTTACACCCTTGAAAAGCGTGTCAAAGAAAAATCCAATCCGAGTAATCTTTCAAAAGTTATCCGATATACAGTCAACGACAACAACGATGGCAACGACAGACAGACATCGACGTAAAAACTATTTTTTCCTAGCCCTGAACATAACTTCAGAATTCATGACATTCATACTCAGAAGAAACAAAGAAAACCATTTCGAAATTTGATTCTCTCTTGAATTTTGTTTTAAGGCCAGAAAGTAGTACTAAAATGTTCTTCATTTTGCATGAAATTGAAGTGGGACTATTGTTTAGGGTTCTGTTAAATTTTATTAAATTCAAAACTGACTACTCAAGCTTTCATTATAAAAATTTGGAATTGTGAAAGATTTAATTTATTAAGGTTATCAATTAAAAGTTATTGCCCAATATCAACAGTCAGATTTTCAATCGAATTCTAAAATATTTCAGGGTGACCTTCCAAAACAAAAAGGACTTCGTGGTCACATCCAGGTTGTTAAAAATTTGCACAGGTTATTAATGATGGTTATGTTCGAAAGAAAGAGCATGAAGAACCTTATCCTAACTGTAGTGAGAAGAACATTTTTTTAATTGATATTAAAAGAGTAAAACCTACCGAATGCTTATTTTTACGAATAAATAATAAAGTGTTGATTTTTTAACCTGAAGGTATTTAAAGAAGAAAGCTTAAGTTTTTCTTTCAGTAAAAAGAGAACCCTTCATTCAAAAAAAGTCAAATTTATTTTTGAGCTTCCTTTTTTGCTGGCAGTGGCTCAAAACAGCATATAAAAAATAGAGATAAAGTTGTAGTAAATTAGGATGTCGAGATCAGAAATAAGGCAAACATATTAACAACACAATGCACTTCACATATAAATAATGTATATATTTAGAATCAGTACAAAAAGTTACTAATGAAATGTGAACTGACGCAACCAGAAGGATTTATAATTCCAGGTAAGGAACACTTGGTATGTAAGTTAAATAAATCTTTATATGATTTAAAGCAAGCTGCTAAAGCTTGGAATCAAAAGCTTCATCAAACTTTAGGGGAAAATGGTTTCATTTAAGGAAAAGCTGATCCTTGTTTATACATAAAAACTACAGAAAAAAGAAAAATTTATCTCATTAGTTATGTTGATGATTTGATTATTGCAAGCAAACAAGAAGATCAGATACTTAAAACAGGCGAAGAATTAGGGAAACATTTTCAGCTTACTAATTTGGGTAAATTGCGTCATTATCTCGGGATCAAGTTGATCAAGATGAAGAAGGAATTTTCAGCATAAGTCAATCTCAATACATCGAAGATATGATGAAATCAACTGGACTGGAAGACGCGAAGGAATCAAAGATTCCACTGGATGCGGGATATGTCAAAGCAAGGGAAAATGAAGAACCTTTCCACGATAATCAGTCTTATCGATAGCTCATAGGAAAGCTCTTGTATATAGCTGTCAACACAAGCCCAGACATTTCAGCGAGTGTGTCCATTTTAAGTCAACACAACGTGGATGCAACAAAGACAGATTGGAATGAAATAAACAGGATAGCAAGATACCTTAAGGGAACAAAAGAGTTGAAGCTGAAGCTTGGAAACCTCAAGAACAGAGATGAAGATTCACTTATTGGATATGCGGATGCTGATTGGGCTCAAAACAGAGCCAATAGGAAATCCAACAGTGGATACTTATTTAAGTTTATAGGGGGTTCAATAAGCTGGACGCGTAAGAAGAAAGACTGTCTCGCTCTATCGTCAACAGAAGCAGAGTATATTGCACTTGCAGAAGCTTGCCAAGAAGGTATTTGGTTGCGACAACTACTTGAAGATTTTGGAGAAGATCAACGTTCTTCAACAAAGATATTCGAAGATAATCAAGGTTGCCTAAAGTTATCAGCAAATATCAGCAATAAGGTTCCATGTCTCGGATAGGTGTAGGATAGACCAGGGTAAGCGTACATTGCGGGACTTTATCATTTTTCGATGTAAAAACTACTTGTCAGATCCCGGATACGCCCGGATAGACGCTTCATTTGAACTTCGAGGAAATTAATTTTTGTTTTCGTGTCCCAAATAGGTTCCGGATAGACCCGGATAAACGTAAACTATAGGACGTGTTTCTTTTTTCAACGATAAACTCCTAGATAGGTCGCGCATAGACCTGGATAGACGCTTCATTTGAACTTCATGGAAATGAATTTTTGTTTCCATGTTCCAAATAAGACCCGGATAGAACCGGATAAACACAAATTGTAAGGCTGTTTTTTTCAACGGTAAACTGGAGGATAGGTCCCGGATAGATCTGGATAGACACTTCATTTGATCTTAGAAAAAATGAATATCTGTGTTCGTGTCCCGAATAGGTGTCACATAGACCCGCATAAACGTAAAGTGTAGAACTGGTTTCATTTTCTAACAGTAAGCTCCCAGATAAGTCCCGGATTGACCAGGATAGACGCTTCTTCTGAACTTAGAAGAAAGGAATGTTTGTTTCCGTGTCCCACATAAGTCCTGGATAGACCCGGGTAGATGATCGTTTTGACTTAGACAAAAATAGAGTCTGGTTCCGCGTCCCGGATAGATACCGGATAGACCCGGACAGAAAACTTATTTGGTTTTTTCAGGGTTGTGTCTGGTTTCTATCAGGTCCTATCCGGCATTTCGTGGAGGGAGGACCTCATATATAGTCTCTCAACCCGACAGAGTATGGCGTAGTAGCGTTTCGAGAGGCGCGATGTAAACAACTTCTAATATGGCACGACTCAAAACTCTACAGAACGCTGATATCGCTGGCATGTGCAGTACGCTGTGGGCGGTGCCTATTTTACTCGCCAATGGAAAGTTGGAGGCAGGGTTGCACGGTTACGCGTAACTCGAACTTTTATACGTATAATACGTATTTTACGTATTATACGTAAAAAATGTAATGAGCGTAAAAAATGGCGGACTTGAATGGTAGGAGGCGGTGGCGGGTGAGGGAAAAGAACATAATATAACCTCACTTATTCCAAGATGCATTACGTGCGAGATCAAATGAATTATTTTTTATAAAATTTAAAGAATGAGTAAATCAAAAGATTGCACCCGGGGCAAAAAGCAAAATTTTTTCCATTTTCCCTCATTAAAATAAAATTTAACGCCTCCCAAAAGGAATTTCTGGGTCTGCCACCTCTAAACATTTTTTAATAAATTAAGAAGCTATCTAGCAAGGCAGTCAGTGTCTTCGGTAAATTACATGTAAAAAAGTAGGGACGTAAATTACGTAGGTAATTTACATGTAAAAAACTACGTAAATTACCTAAGGTATATTACGTACGCAACACTGGTTGGAGGGCACTTTTGAATACGGATATACATTCTTTAATATTTTTCAGCAGTATTGCAATAAGGAAAATAAAATAATGATGTTTGATGAAAGAAAAATATTTTATATCACCGATATGCAAGAGTACTTTATATTAATTCTCTGTTACAAGTCAAATCCAATGATACTAATTTTAATTTCTCGTAAGCATAGTTTTTGAAAACTGGCAAGATTTTCCTTCAGTTTTTCTCAACCCAAGTAATGAATGATTGGGTTCGTGTCGTTAATATTAAATGAATATATTCCATTTTCTATCAGATTGAGGCTGCACAAATAATCTTCAATACATTTTTCATTTCAGATTTTATTTTATAACAATTATGTGTTATTGTTTAAACCACAATTGATATTTCAAATTTTTCAGTCGCGAAAAATTAATTTTAATTTGAATCCTGCTGAAAACTAATGAATTATGTACAGTTGGACCTCGATTCTATGAACTTTTTGGAGGAGAGATCCGGTTATCGAGGACACTAGGAGGGGGAGTGAAGTTGCGCAGTAGACATGTACGCATCAATTATTAATGGCGGGTTTTTTGAATCTCTGAGCACTATCTGCGCAAACGTCGAAAACAAACAAGGCGACTAGTGGTGGGGGGCAGCAGATGAGGGGAAGTTCAAGATATCAAGGTTCATAGAATCGAGGTCCGACCGTATTTCCGTATTTAAAAGTGCCCGCCAACTTCCCATTGACTATTGAAACATACGCCGCTCCCAGCATTACTACCCATGCCAGAGATATCCGCGTTCTGATACCACTGAGTTACGTTATTATTAAGTTATTTTCAAAGGTTAAAGATTGCCATCATTTAATTTAATCTATTTTTAAGAATTATAAGAAATTGTTGTGTAATATTTATCTGTATGATTATTATAATCCTATAATAGTATAAACATAGTATAGTATAACCCTTACAGCATAACCCCTATAATAGCATAAATAGTAGTGTACTGTGGCTATAAGAAGGTGCATAAAGAGTTGTGTAGTGTAGGTATAGAAGTAGCTTTCCACACTCGATGAAGGGTTTGGTTAACAAACTATTTCTTCCTTTTAGGACCTAAAAAGTTCGTACCGAAATGGTGAAAAGTTGTCACGATAAACGCCCTCTTACCGCTCCAACTGTGTCCAGTTGCAATGTTCTTTTCCCTGTGAGTTCTTGTGTTTTCCTTTCGGGGTGGGGGGGGGGGGCGAAAAGTATTTTTGAGTAAATCTTTACAGCCGAGTGATTGGATCATTTCTGGATTTTCCAATTCCATCATAATTTCACAGAGAAGATGCTAAAAATAAATACCGAGAGTCATTTCTCTATAGGTATTTCCATACCCAAACTGCACAACTTCTTATACACCTTCTTAGACGCACAGTTTACAATTCTTTATATGCCTTCTTGTGCGCTCGTTCCAAACACAATTCTCTGAACCCACACTACATTACAGTAGAAGTCCGATAAGTTTCTTATTTCGGGGCTGTAGGGGCGGAAAATTCCAGGAATTGCGGACTTATCGGATGCCCCTTCTAGTAGCACGATATTAGGTGCGTGAATGCTTCAGAATGATGCGCAAATCATAAGCAAAATAGCACACGTAGTGGGAGAACCCCATTTAGTGTGCGTGCCGTGCGTGTGATGACGTTTTGAGGTGAGTGTACACTTATCAGACGGCAACTTATTGGACTTGTACTGTACTCTTAATGTACCTTTTTATTGACAAAGTACACAGCTATTTATACATCTACTTATACGCGTTCAAACCCCTTAACCAAGAGTGTAAAGACTTCTCTCTGTACAGCGTTGGGTAGTATCTAGGTAAAAGTATCTAAGTTACATAAACAAATAAGTTACTTGTATCTTTTGCAGTAACTTGGTTACTAAAAAAAAGTAACTGTGACTTACCTTAGTTACTATTTTTGCAGGAAATTGTAACTTTAATTTTATAGTTGCTTTTGAGTTACTTTGTATTTTTTGCATAATTTCCTTTCGACAGCTGTTATGCTATAAACAAAAATTTCAAAAATGGACGAACAAAAGAATATCGCAATCGCGCTTGTGCACTGGGATTCATATGTTCAGTACTTCTGATGAGTGATTCCAAATCTGGAGCCTTAAGGTGCAGTCCCACGTGGGCAGAAAACACCGGTGTAAAGCAGAAACAAGTAAAAAATACGTATAAAAGGACGTACAAAAGTACGCACTAAAGAACGTACCAAAGGACGTACAACGGGACGTACGAAAGGACGTCCCAAATTGGGATAAAAAATGCCGTACTTTAGTACGTCTTTTTGTACGTTCTATGGTACGTCCTGTGGTACATTGTTTGGTACGTCCTTTGGTACGTTATTTTGTACGTGCTTCAGTACGTTTTTTGGTACGTCCTTTGGTACGTCGTTTCTAACGTCATTTCCTTTTTGAAGAAAAGTGCTTACAGATTTTTTTTAGCTTATTGTTTCATAGATTGGTACAAAGGTCAGGAAAATATGTAGTCGAATTTAAAGAAGATATACACACTAATCCCATTGGCTCTCTAATATAAGTTTCCTAAATAGTATATGTATATATAATGTATATATTATATATATATATATATGTTATATGTTATTAGAGACAATGGGCTTAGTTAGTTTTAAAACGGGCGGGGAGCACATGGAGAGCTCCCCTGGCGCTCAAGCTATAAAGCCTATTATGGCACACCCTTACCTATCCACTCTCAGCAGTCGATCCCAGACCTCTTGACGAAGCCTAGTATGTCGATTACTGATCGCGTTGTAATTTCCTCTGGTCCCATGAAGTGGGCCCCGAAGGTCTGCTTCCTGAGCCTAGCTAATGCCGGGCACTGGCGTAACACAAGCAGGGATGTTTCGTCATCCCTGCTGCATCTCCTGCACTCTGTCGTGGGTTTATACCCCATTTTGTGCATATGATAGTTCAAGTGATTGTGCCCAGTTAGGATCCGTATCACTGTCCTCATATTTTTCTTGGGTAAACCCAGGATTTCCCTGACTCTGTCCAACCCTAGATTTGTTCCTAGCCTTACCAGTGTTTTGTTCGGATCCAGCTTTTGATGGCCATACCGACACAGCAAGACGCTATTCCCAGTACCGGTTCTGGTCCTATGTATTCACTTGCTGCGTTGCGTTTTGCTAACTGGTCCGCCTTTTCGTTGCCCTTTATCCCTATGTGAGCAGGGACCCATATGAGGGCCACATTGTTTCTTTCTGCAAGTTGGTTTAAAGCCTTTTTGCATTCCCAAACCAGTTCTGATATTATGTCTGGTTTCCCTATTGCAGTTAGTGTGGCTTGGCTGTCTAAACAGATTGTAATCTGTCTACCAGCAGCGTTTTCTTCAATCAGTGTTTTAGCACAGCGAAGGCCGACCAAGACCTCCACCTGAGAGACAGTAGCATGTCGGCCAAGTGGAATCCCTATCCCTTTCCCTCTCTTGCTGTCATAAATTCCTGCTCCTGACCCTCCCTCTCTCCTGGAGCCATCTGCATACCAGATTTCCCCTGCTCCTCGGTACACCTAAAGATAGAGTCAAATCGAGATCCCCACTCCTGTTTTCAGTCTGGAATGTCGGAGTATCACCCCGATTCAAAATCTCCAGCTCTGTGCCTACTCTGTGTTTAATTAAATCTCTCCCTCTGTCATTGATGTTTGTGCTTCCCCACACCGTGTAGTGAAAGCTTGCATCACATCCCAACAGTAGAGGAATTTCCTTCTCTTGACAGTGCCGAATTAGAGCCTACACCTCTCTGGGAGGCGGGGGCAACTCAGCATCGCCAAGGAAATAAGCAGAGGCAATGAGCACGTCCAGCCTTTTTTCGCTACTGCCCCTGAGTCTCACTTCAATAACGATGAGATCTCTAGAGCAGAGTTCAGGCACAAAGATCGCATCCATACCCTTGACAGCTATGCATGCCCTTGGCGCTTTTCTTGTGGACCCTCCTATATAGAGCCACATCCTGACAAGCCACTAAACCTTTTCCTGTATAACCAGGGTTCTTGGATTAGGGTAATTCTTGCCAGGACCACTGACAAGCGCCTAGCTATAACCACTCAGCCATGAAAAGGCTAATTCAGGATTTCTATATTAGGTCGGTAATTCAGAGCCGCAAGGGCTCCAGGAGTTTGCACCGCTCGTGGTGGACTGCCCCCTGAGGAGACTTTCACCACTGGCAGCGGGTTAGAAGGGGGTTCCGGAACGGGCCCCTCATTGTTTTTGTTTTGTTTTTCATATACGTGTCATAAATTAATGTGAGCTATTAATTTTTTCTTTAATTCACTAGAAAAAGGAGTAGCTGGAATTTTTTTACTCTTATCGTGTACATCTGGAGGACTTTCCATATTAAGTGATGGAATTACAGATACGGAAACTTTTAGATCAAAGAGAGATCAATAGTTAAATGATCAATCGAGTATTTTGTAGGTTTAAGTTATAAAGCCTTCAATAGATACAAGAGACGTGCAGCAGTAATTGTTGGTAGCTAGGTCGTCTTCACACGACACACAACGTACCAAAAAAGCACTTTTTTTAACGAAAATCGCTCGACAGTTCAATTTTCAACGAGTTGCGATGTATCTTTTTAAAATCGCCCCAAGGATTTTAGGTATAACGTGTAAGCTGAGTTTTTATTTTAGCAAAAGCAAAACATTTATTGAATTAAAAATAAAATGTTGTGCTTTTTTTAAATTTTCAAGTGTTTGGCTGTTTCAAAAATGCTCGAATTCAGTAGAACAGGACTTACATCATTGAAATAACTATACTCAAGTAATTATTAATTTGTTGTTGTAAAAAAAATAATTTTTTGAATGTTATAAGCAAATTAATCAAAAATTGTCATTATATCGTGATTTACAGTTATTAGTTTTCGAAAATCGTAGTCTTTGTATGAAAAAGGGAGCAAAATTGATGCACGATCACGAATATTTTCCAATTTCTCAAACGATATTTTTTAACAAGTGCACAGTTTGACAATGACTTAATGAATAAGCTCATTTTTCTGGCAGAAGAAGCCAAAAATATCTTCCTAATAACACTTTTGGCATATTTTGTAATTTAAAAACATGTTTCATATATTTAAACAATTATTATGAACAAATATCTATTTTTACCCATTATAAACAAATATCTATTTTTACCTATTTTTGATAAATAGAAACAATTTTTTCACAGAATCAACGAAGAATGTCTTGCTATTGACTTCTTATTGCAATTTTTTGAAATTTGACAACATTTTAAATTTATTTAAACCATTACTATTGACGAATGCTCATGTTTACCATTCATCACGGAATATAATCAATTTTTATAAGGATTCGATTAAAAATATCTTGCCACAGACTTTTTGCTACCATATTTCTCTAAATTATATTAATTCTCAATTATTTAAACAATTTCTATTTGAAAAAGGATACACGGTGAAAAAAAGAACAATTTATTCATCAAATTTTGAAAAATAATTAACCGTTTCCGTCATTCTGAAAAGTATGACAGCAGCGAGTCAATGGCAAGACATTTTTAGTTGATTCCTGAAACGAATTGATCATGTCCATAAAAAAGGGTAAAAATAGGCATTTGTTTATAGAAATTATTCGAATAATTGATAGTTAATGTCAATTCGAAAAGTATGACAGCAAAAAGTCACTTGCAACACATTTTTAGTCGAATTTGTATGAACAATTGAGCCTATTCATTCAGACATCGCCAAAATATGTACTTGCTTACAAGGATAGTTAACAAAATTGCAAAGGAGCAGCTATCTTGAACTGATAGTAATCGCACGGAAAAGGTGGATGTTTACTCTTGATATCTAGGTGTTTCAGGATAAAATATTTAATGTTTAACTATAGGAAAACTATCTAGATATTAGAGGTTAGTTTTTGTGTATAATTAAGATATGCAATGTAGTATGTTCTTACCTAGAAGAATTTTTTGAAAAATAAACATTAGTTACGTCAACCATTTTACTTTATCCACAAAATTTACAGCATTATTATTAATATCTGTCAACAAAATTTGAGTAATTATAATTTTTCCATAAAATCGCATACAACACGGAATTACATCAAATAACATTGATTATGATCTTCACCAAGTGGCCCACAGAGGTCTGTCGTGTTTCCCTGCACGATTTTAACATCTTGGATATTTTAGTTTCACATCAATATATATTCAAGCCTAATGTATCGGAAAGATCGTAGCTGTAACGTGTATAATATCTGTATGTTTGCGGGTACTGTCTTATACTTCTAACATCTACTATTAAACATCTATAGTCCGATAAGTAGTTCCACAAATTACCACTGAATAACGCACAATGTATTTTAAGAGATGGTTTTTCATTAATTTACTGTGAACATATATATATATCAAACTTTACCTCGGAACGAACTACTTTCAAATCTCGCGCCATAAAAAACTACCAATCACAGCTCAAACAGATAGCACCCACATCAATCGTATGTTTTCATCTACAACATTAGAATTCGTGAAACCCTCAATTATCAGAATTTACGACGCGAATTGTTATAAATGTAAATGTTCGTACCACGGAGAAATAGTAAGGAGTGTGAGGAGGAGTGTTTGGTGAGCAGAGGTGGGCAGCCCTATCCGACCGACCCGAATTTTGCATAGGAGCTCCGGCTAAAGTTTGATTCCAGCCGTGAACTAATCGGCTGACGGCGCTGCTGCGCTTCTTGCTGGCAAATGCATTAGTTATAAGGGCAAAATAATTGAATAATTAATGAAAGAATTTTTTCTGAACAAGAATGTGCCTGCGAATTTTTATAATTTATTCGAAGATATATAAACATGATTTCAAATATGAAAAATCTGTTCAAATTCTCCAAGATATGGAAAAATAATGCATAAACAAATATACGTGTTCTAAAAGAAATTTGGAATAACTGTTTAAAATTCTTAATGAAAAATTTATCTGTAACATAAAATCAGTTTTTAAAAATATAAGGATTTTGGTTGCAGATAATAGAATTTTGCGGTTATTTATGGAAAGTTACCATATATAACTGATCAAATTACCGTAAATGACCGAAAATGTTCATAAAGGTCCGGAAATTTATGGAAATTTTTAGCAATGAATATTGTGTAATTTATGGTAAGTTACCATATTTACCAGTAAAATTACCATAAATGACCGAAGATTTTCATAAATTTCCGGAAATTTTTAAAAATTAATTTTGGATAATTTATGATTAGTCACCATGTTTACCGGTAAAATTGCCACAAATGACCGAAAATTTTCATAAATTTTCGGAAATTTTTAAAAACGAATGTTGGTTATTTTATGGTAAGTCATTATATTAACCGGTAAAATTACCATAAATTACCGAAAATGTTCATAAATTTATGGAAATTAAAAAAAATGAATTTCGGGTAATTTATGGTATGTTACCATATTTACCGGTAAAATTACCATAAATTACCGGAAATTGTCATAAATTTCCGGAAATTTAACAAAATGAATATTGGGTAATTTATGGTAAGTTACTATATTGACTGGTGAAATTACCGAATTTTCCATAAATTACCGGAAATTTCTAAACATGAATTTTGGATAATTTATGGTGATTTTACCTGTAAATATAGTAACTTACCATAAATGACCAAAAATTCCCATAAATTTCCGCAAATTTATAGACATTTAAATTGAATCCGGCAATTTTTTTTATTGAATTTTTGATAATTCGAAATAAGTTAACATAAATTTCATGCTTCCTTATTCAAAATCTAATATGAACTGTGAAATCATGACTGTATTTCGAAAAATGTCTGAAATCATCCATTTGTTATAAAAAATTTCGTATGCACCAAGGGGGAGACGCAATTTTTCCCCTAGGTGCATAATATACTATTTTAAGTCTGTTTTGTAAAATTAATGCACAAAAAAGTTGTTTAAATTCGATAAAGTTTTCAGTTTTAGGTTTTTTTCGGATAACTGATTTCAAGTATGTTGTAAAAAATTAAAAATTAAATATTCAGGATCCAAAATGGCGGTCGCCTACTTTAAAGTTTTATCGTTTTTTTTTAAATAAAATTATGTCTATTGAGACTTTACGGATCACTGATTTGCAATACGTTAAAAAATCAAAATTCAATATGGTTATGAATCCAAAATGGTGGGCTTGAATTTGAAAATTTTATGAAATTGTAAAAATTGTGTCCATAGTGGTTTTTCGGGTCACTGATTTCAAGTATGTTGTTAAAAATGAAAAATTCAATATTCAGGATCCAAAATGGTGGACACCAACTTTAAAGTTTAATTTTTTTATAAAATTATGTCTATGAGGTTTTACAGAGCACTGATTTCGAATATGATGTTAAAAAATTAAAATTCAAGATGGTCATGGATCCAAAATGGTGGGCGTGAATTTGAAAATTTTATGAAATTGTAAAAATTGTGTCCATAGTGGTTTTTCGGGTCACTGATTTCAAGTACGTTATTAAAAATGAAAAATTCAATATTTAGGATCCAAAATGGTGCATACCAACTTTAAAGTTTAATTTTTTTTATAAAATTATGTCTATAGAGGTTTCACGGATAACTGACTAAAAATATGTTACAAAATTAAAATTTAAGATGGTGAATCGAAAATTGTGGGCGTGAATTTGAAAATTTGATGAAATTGTCGTAAAACTTGTGTCCATAATGGGTTTTTGGGTAATTGATTTCAAATATGTTATTAACCCTTCGCCCGCATGGTGAATTTCACATACGCGGTCCGCATCGAGGGTCTTTCACGCCCATGAAGTTTTTTTCAATGTTATTTTTATTATTAAAATCTGGCAAAATTCACAGTTATTCCCCTGAGTGTATAGAATAAATTGCGAGATATAGAAAAAAGGCACTGCCACAAAAGACTCACCATGCGGACGAAGAGTTAAAAATCCAAAATTCAGTATTTAGGATCCAAAATGGCGGACGCCAATTTCAATGTTTTATTGCTTTTTCATGAAATTCAAGACAACGGAACAAAAATGGCGGACGTCAACCGGCCAACTTGAACATTTATAAAATTGTGTCCATAAATTTTTTCAGGTCACTGATTTAAAATATAATGTTAAGAATTACAAATTAAAGATGACGGATCCCAACACCAGAGTTTTTTATCTCCAACAACACATAGAAGCTTCTCAGCACTATTTCACTATTTCACTATTTCACTATTTCACTATTTCACTATTTCACTATTTCACTATTTCTCAAAGAACCAAAAAAGTGTCTGTAAGAAAGAAAATTGTTAACTATAGGTATAGAAAAATTAAAATTTATTTTCATCAGGTAACGTTCAAGTTGTGGTGACATTTGCTAAACGCAGTTTCTCTTTCTTATAATATCACACTTGCTAAAAGAAAACAGTGAAAACTTCGGACATTCCCTGAATTACTGGAAGAATTAGTCTAAAAGTTAACAAAGAGCTAATACATACAGCAACAGCAGCAGCAGCAGCAGTACTAGTAGTAGTAGTACAAACACAAGAAACAAACCGCAGATGACACTCCAAGCCATAGAAATCTCATTATAAAAATATTTTCTTATCACTCATAAGTTAATGGAAACTAAATATTAATTGTTTTGTTTGGCATTATCAACGGCAGAGAAAAAAAGGAATATCGAACTTGCATGGAAAGTCGTGAGTCGTGAATACTGAACCGGTAAATGCAGCATATACAAGCAATACGATTATTAACACAGAATTCGTAGAAATGCAGTTGATTACCGTTTCTCCAGTTATAAAAAACTGACCCAAAGCAAACAGCACTGACGACAATTAAATAAATTCTGTTGTGAACTTGATAAATGGTCAGCTATCGCATTATTCCCACAATTAGGAATACACTATTCACTCGTTGAAATAAGTTTCACAGTAAATTTCACTAAGTAAGATTTACTTAGCTCTAGTGGCGGCCTTGACAGGCAATTTGTGTCCGTCGACTTCAACAACGGAGGTGGAGGATAATAATTCCATCACAGCCTTTGAAGTTTCAAAATTAATAAATGTGTATGACTCGTTTGGCTTCCTGTATATCGAGACTATTTTGCCGAATCTAAAACAAGGTTGATTATTATTAGTTTGAAATTTTCTGTTGTCAGAACAGTAAAATAATCCAATCTGAAAAACAAGTCAATATTTCCATGTTAAAAGAACCTACCCGTCTCGGAGTGGACGTCTAAAACTAACAACTCTGGCGTTGACCAACTAAACTAACTCCTAGAAAAGTCCTTTTATCATGGAGGTATCAAAGTGCAAAATATGTATTTGAAAATGTAAAGGTCATACCTAGTAAATCTTTTACGTAACATATTGTCCGTAACTTCAGAAGTGGTATTTCCTACCCAAATAGCTTTATCGTTCACGGATCCCTTGTTTGCAATGACAGTTTTAGGTGGAAGAGTAGCAAATACCTTCTTAGCTTCTGGAACAACCGGCTTTCTATAAGAAACTGTTGTTAATGGTTGCATCGGAGTCGCCATTTTCAGAGGACTGAAACAAAATTTAGATTACATTCACATGTCGTTAATGATATATATTTACATAAAATAAACATTTTATAATCTTTCTCTAAAAAATAGGTGTTTCACGAAAATCTCAAATGCATTTTTGTCGCTTTCCCTCTATGACGGAAGGAATGTTGCCAGATTCACACACATAATTAAGAATAATTTAGTTTTAGTTGAACGACACTGACAAAGAATGTCACATTTCTGTGCATAATAGAACTGACGAAAAATTAAGAATTATTCATATAAAACTGTATTATTTTCAGTTAAAGCAACTAATTTTCAACCAATAAAAAGAGAATTTTCAACAAAATAGTTAAACTTTCAACCAAACTGATGAATCTTTGGTTTAAAAAAATGAAATCTCAACAAAAAGTTCAACAGTTGATATTTCCACCAAAAAATATTTTAATCTTTCTTAAAAAACTGTTAAATTAATCCAAAAAATGCAAATTTTCAACAAAAGAGTTGAATTTTTAACCAAGAAAGATTTTTCAATCAATGAAGAAAAAAAAGTACCATCCAAAATGTTGAGTTTTCAAATCATAAAGACGAATTTTTTTGAAGAGTTGAAATTACTACCCGAAAATATGCATTTTCTACCAAGATGATTGAATTTTTGACCAAAAAGACGAGTTTTCAACAAAATATGTGAATTTTCGACTGAAAAAGATCAATTTTTTAGCAAAAATTAAATAGCTATATTTTTAGTAAAAAAAATTAATTTTCAATAAAAAAAAACGAATTTTCAACAAAATCTGTTAAATTTTCAACCAAAGAAATAAACTTGGAACTAAAATGATACATATTTAATTAAAAAAATGACTTTGTAGCCGAATTGTTGAATTTTCAACCTAGAAGATGAATTTTCTACCAAAAACGACGAAAAATGGAAGTCAAATTTTTAATTTAAAAAATTGATTTTCAATTTTAAAAAAGCAACTAATTCGCTATAAAAAAAAATGAAATTTCGAATGAAACGATTAATTTTCTACCAAAAAAGAATAATTTTTAACAAAATACATGTGAGCCGAAAAGTGAGATAGTTTGGAATTTTGTTTTTCTAATTGTGAATCTTTTTCATGCTTATTTTGCATAAAATTATTCATGATAAAATAGATTTCTTTTCGATCTTAATTTAAAAAATATTTTTAACCATCAATTAAAAATTTTAATGAGATTTTCAACCTAATAGTTGAATTATAAACCAAAGAGGTTCATTTCTTGCCAAAAAAAGACAAATTTTCAACAAAATAGATGAATTTTCAACTGAGCAAGATAAATTTTTAGTAAAAAATAGAATAGTTTAATTATTAGACAGAGAAATAAGTTTTTAAGCAAATAAAATAAAGTTTTAACGAAATAGTTGAATATTCAACCAAACAAATGAATTTTCTACTAGAAAGATAAAATGTCTATCAAAAAAAAATTTCGACAAAAAATGTAGTTACATTTTTAGTTGAAAAAATTAATTTTCAATAAAAAACTAATTTTCAACTAAAAATGTTAATTTTCTACAAAAAAAAAAAGATTAATTTTTAACAAAATACATGAATTTTCAACCAAATATTATAATTTTTTAAACCACAAATGACAATGTTTCAAACACAATGAAGAAATGTTTAAACAAAATTAATGAATGTTCAATTTAAGAAGATTGATTTTCAACCAAACATGTGATAGTTAAATTTTCATATCAAAAAATTAATTTTTAATAAACACCTGAACGAAATAGTTAAATTTTGAAGAAAAAAAAACAATTTTTTCAACTAAAATGATGAATCAACAACCAAAAGAATGAATTTTCCACAAAGTAGGTCCACTTTCAACTAAGTAGCTGAATTTTAAACCAAAAAATGTTTTTCATTCGCTATTTACGAATAGCTAAAGTCTTGGAAATTTAATCAAATCATTATGTATATGATGCGAGCAAGAACAGATTTAAATACCACTTAAATTCCAGATTTTTTCGTTTTTCTGTCTATCAGATATTCATCTTAAAAATATGGAAAACCTCTAAAGTGTAAAGTTGTGAAGTGAAAATTGTCATATTTTGAATAGAACTAGAAAATATTAACCGTTTGTGCTAAATTTCATCATGAACATAAATGTCACATTTTTCTTACTCTCGAACTTTAAAAATAAAATCTTGATATAAAAACAATATAATTTAATACATCTATGTGACGAATATGTCCAGAAAATTCGGTAAATGGAGCATTATAGAAAATTCGAATGAAATTCAAATAGTCAAATTTAATTCTACCTTGATGAACAGTTAATCCAGAAGTACGTTGAATTTATTGAAAATTTTCTCGCTATAATAAGGAAACTTCTGTAAATCATAAACAACGTTCTCAAACCGTACAAGATTTTCTGTAAAAGCCATAACAAAATGTTGGAAAATAAACCGAGTTTTTTCTAAAGAAAGGGTGATTAGTGCAATGTTCTGGTATATTATTAAAATATATTACCTTGAAGGTATAATGGATAGTTTTTTTAGACCGCCTGGTTGGTATTTCAACATATCAGAAAGCATTCTGGTAAAACTAGGATTCTCTTCATCATCCGAGTTATAAATATCATCTTCGTCGCATTCACTTCCATAACTACAATCGTCATCTTCGTCGACAAAAGTTTTTTCTGCTAGTTTTGCAACTACTTCCTGTCAATATGTAAATTAGAATTGCACATTAGGTCTAACTTACTTTCTTCCATGTCATTTTTATTCACTTATGGAACTTGATAAACAAAAAGACTTACTGCTACGGATGAACGTTCCCTAAAAGCTTCTAGAATATCCTTTTCTCGAAAACCCATGTAAAGTAATTGCAAGATCCTCACACGCATAAGTTCTCGATGAATGTGTGGATCAGCCTGACTAAAATTGTAAGCCTCGTCTAAATACTTTTCCGCCTCTTCGAAATTCTGTTTGAAAACGATTAAACAAATGATTACACACTGTCGGGAATTATGGGAACAGCTAGCTCGAGCGGTGCTAAAAATTACTGCAAATTTTGAATCACGATAACTCGGTCAGAAACGTGGTTGGATTTTTTTTTTTTAAACCAGTCAGATTTTTGCTACAACCTTCATAGGTACAAGTTGAAGACGAGGTGAGAAATTCTGGCCTTTCTTTTTAATTTCTCGGGGTCATTTGACGTCAAGTTTCATGAGCTTACAATTTCAACAGCTTTAAAAAAAAGGATCTTTTCTTCCTGCCCAAATTATGGTGTTTCAAAATTAGCAGTTAGCAGAAGTTCTTTAGGTAGAAAATATTGAGGAAATGCAATTAATAAGAAAGTATTGAGTATCAAGCAAACATGTTCACATTGAATTCAGATTTTCGTTCATTGACGCTTTTGGCCGAGAACTATTCGATCAATTTGAAAATAAAATATACGCACTTGCAAACCACAAAGTGCCTGACCACAGCGAAATTTGGCTTTGACTAGCTCATCCCTCTCACTAGTATACTTAATAACAACTTGTGCGTCTTTCAGTGCTCTGCAAGTAGGTATAAATATGGTTAGAAAATATGGTGAAAAATTGTACTAAAATTATGATTGGAAAGCGGTTTTGTTAGTCAGCGCTCAAATTTGACAACTGCTTACAAGTTATATGCGCCTAATCTTAAATAGCAAAAGCTACGATTGAGAAAGTGTCGTAAATCGTAGGTATTGATGAGAATAGCTTCTGATAAAAATTGTACAGCCTGTGATATGTTGCCAGACACGATTAGCTTGTAGGCCTCCTTTCCCAGCGATACCGCCTCATGATATTCGTTTCCGTTGGTTTTGGGCCGCTTTATCTGCAAAATTTAATGCTCAAATGCTCAAATGCACAAATTCAACATTACATTAGGCCCGGCTAAACCAGACAAAATATTTGTCATTATTTCAAAAAAATCAAGCAAATGCAGTAATCGCAAATTTTAATTTACCGACTTTTCTAGCTTTCACCTATATCTCATTTCCTACTATTTTGGCAGCTTTCAATTAAAATTATATAACTTATACAATTATTTTTTCAATTGCCAAACGATATAAATAATATAAACTGCAGGGAAACAGACAAATATTTTTCACCTGACTGAGATACTGGGTCGAGTCAGCATTACATTTTTAAAAGAACTGGGTTTCTGATTTTTAAATTTTTCCCTCACAAGGAGAGGTCTGCTTAAAATACTCTCAAACAGGAGAAATAGAGTGCTTTTTCACGAAATTAAGGGAATAATAGGTGAATCAACTTCTTTTAAATAAAACTGATGTAGATACTATATTCGTTATATATATCAAGTCGAAATATATTTTATTTTCGAAAAAATAATTGAAGTTTCACCCCAAAAAGATGAATTTCCCATCGACATAAATTTGGAAAACAAAATAAGAATTTTCAACAAAAGAGTTGAGTTTTTAAGCCAAAAAGACGAATTTTCTACAACACAATTCAAGATTTCGCCCTAAAATATGCATTGAAAAAAGGCTGATTTCGGACCAAATAGTTGCATTTTCAACAAAAAGGATAAAACTTTTATCAAAAGAGATGAATTTATAAACCAAAAAGACGAATTTTCAACAAAAACCGTTAAATTTTCAACAGAAGAGTTTATTTTCAACCAAAAAGTTTAATTTTCGACGACAATGATTGCAATTTAAACAAACAAAAAAATAAATTTCGACAAAATAATTGAGTTCCCAACCAGAAAATAGGAATTTTTGACAAAAAAAGTTGATTTTCAACCAAATAGTTAGATTATCTACCAAAATAATAGAATTTTTAACCCGGAAATACGAATTTTCGACCAAAAAAATCATTTTCGGCCTTGGAAAATGAATTTTCAACAAAATAGTTAAAGTTTCATCCAAAGAGATGAATCTTCAACCAAAAGAATGAATTTTTAAGAAAGTAGTACAACTAAACGACGAATTTTCAAAAAAAGTATTGAATTTTCAAACAAGAAAGATTTTTCACTTAAAAAAAACAATGTCAACCAAATTTCTGAATTTTCACGTCAAAAAGACGAATTTTCTAGAAAAACAGTTGAATTTACAAACCGAAAATATGAATTTTCAACAGAAAAGTTTATTTTCAACCAAAAAAGATGAATTTCTTATCGACAAAATATTTGAGTTTTCAAACTCAAAATAAGAATTTAAAAAAAAATAATAATAATAATCTTCAACCAAATAGTTCAATCTACTATTAAAATAATAGAACTTTTACTTTGAAAAGACGAATTTTCAATAAAACAGTTCATTTTTTAACCCGGAAATATGAATTCTCAACAAAAAAGTTCATTTTCGACCTTGAAAAATGAATTTTCAATAAAACAGTTCACCCAAGTAGTTGAATGTTCAACCAGAAGACGAATTTTCAAAAAAGTACATGAATTTTTAACTAAACAGGATCAGTTTTACACGAAAAATGGAATAGTTACATTCTCTGGTAAAAAAATTATTTTCAGGCAAAAAAAACTACTTCCAAAGAGGTGAATTTTTAACTAAAATTATGGCACTTCAACCCAAAACGAATTTTCACTAGTATTTCAACCAAAAAGGTAATAGATGATACTTCAGCAAAAAAAAGATTAAATTTTAACAAATAAACGGTTGAATTCCACCAAAAAATACAAAGGAATTGGAATAATTTTAAAAATCGAAAAATTCCATTGATTAAAATAAAATTTCAGTGAATTTAGAGAAATTGGAGTGTGTGAATTTAGAAGAATTCAAAAGAATTTAAAAGAGTTCAGGATAAATTAGTAAAACTTCAGGGTGAATTCCAAATGAAATGGGAAAAATATTTTAAAATCTCTTCAAATCTTTGAAACCCTACGAAATCCGTCACTTCTTGTGAATAAATTCTTTGAAATACATTAAAATAGGAAAATCTCTTCAAATCCCTTAAAATTATTAAAACCTTTGAAATATTTTTAATATCTTGAAAATGCCTTGAAATCTTTTAAAATACCCTAAAATATTTCCAAGTTTTTGAAATTCTTTCAAAAAATGGAAAAAAAATGAAAAATTTCTGGGAATCTTAAAATTTCGTAAAATATTTCAAACCCTTGGATATCTTCTGAAATACCTTTAAACTTTTTCAAGCCCTTGAACAACTTGGGAATATTTTACAATACCCTAAAATATTTCAAATCCTTTCCAATCTTTTGAAATCATTCAAAAAATTGTAAAGCTCTTGAAAATGCCAACGTACTTAGAAAAAATACCTTAAAATATTTTTAATGCTTTGATCATTTTACCAATTGATCGCCAAGATCAATTAAATAAGAACTTTAAAGATTTAAAAAAAAATCCACATAATTAAGTAGAATTGAGTAAATTTAGAAGAATTCAAGTGAAGTAAAAAAAAGTTCAAAAGAATCAAGAAAATTATTTCAAATCTTTGAAACCCTACAAAATACCTCACTTCTCGTGAATAAATTCTTTGACATCCAATCAAATAATATAAAATCCCGTGAGAGCTTTAAAAAAACCCTTAAAACAATTGAAATGCTCAAAAATCTTATATAATCCTGTGAAATCTTTTAAAATATCTCTTTGAAATCCCTTCAAATTATTGAAATCAATTTAAAATTTCTAAGAATCTTACAAGATTGCCTAAAATATTAAAAATTCTATTGAAATCCTACAAAACACCTTACTTCTCTTGAATAAATTTTTTTAAATCCACGAAAATATTATAAAATCTCGTGAAATCCTATAACGATATTTCCTGAAATCCTGGAAAATTTCTTAAAATATTTTGAGAGCTCTAAAGAAACCCTTAAAATCATTGAAAATCTCAGAAAAATTATAAAATCCTGTGAAATCTTTTAAAATATCTGAAAACCTTATAGATACTGTAAAATCGTTCCATATCTTCCGAAATTCTAGAAAATTCTTTATCCTACAATATTTCAAACGCTTTAAAATCACTTCAAATTAATGAAATTAATAATAAATTCCTTGAAACTTGTTTAAATTCCCTCAAATATTTCAAATTAAAAGCTCTTGAAAATGCCTTAGAAGTTTCAAAAACACCCTAAAATTCAAACCCCTTCAAATTATTGAAATCTATCAAAAATTTCTCGGAATCTTTAAAAATGCCCTGAAATATTTCAAAATAATTCAAGACAATTCAGAAATAGGTATAGACCTGAATTGAATAATGATTAACCCACGAGTTCATTTATTGAAAGAAAAGTGACTGGTGTGATCTGTTCACTGAAAAAAAATGACTAAAAAGCGATTTGAGAAAAAAAAGTGACTAATAATAGTGACCGTGTGGCAGCCCTGATTATTTTTTACAGTTACTTCTTACAGAAATTCCCTGATTTTTGCTATTTTTTTTTTCAAAATGCCTGACTCTTGGAAGCTTTGATCTTTTTATCCATTATGGGATGCAAATAGGGTAGCATAGGGACCAGATCTTGAAAATAGGGCAAAGAATCGATGTACTTTCACCCTGAAAGCCCCAGTTGAGGCGTCCCGCATATCACGACCTCTTCTTGTACATTTATTTACTTTGAAACTAAACAGCTTTCACCGCAAGAATCGCTGAAATTTGCTCACCTTCTTTACAGTGAAGTCAAAATCGGGATCAAGGGTCGCTTGCGCACTCGTGCCCGGAATAACTGGAATCGCTTTAGCTTTAGAAGACGTCTTTTCACCATTAACAGCAGCAGGGACAGGAGCAGGAGCTGGAAGAGAAACAGGAACAGAGACAGGAACCGGAAGTTTCGGCACAGCTTTTTTCTCAACTGGCTTTTGTTCCACGACAGTTTTCTTGCTAGCTTTAACTGATTTCTCCTCCTTCTTAATTAAAACCTTCTTCTCATTTTTCTTGAGCGCATTACTAACAAAAGCCGGAATGACACTGCTGGATAAATCAATGTCCGCAGAGGCCTCATTGTCTTCGCTCTCTTGATCATCAATTCCATCCTGCGCAGATTCCAGACTTTCTGCTTTAGATTCAGACCTCGACTTATCCTCATTGGCAAGGTCCGGCTCCTCTTCTGGATCTTCTATCTCTTCACCGTTCCCCTCATCATTCTCTTCCTCCTCTTCCTCTCCCTCTCCCTCTTTCTCCTCCGACTCCTTCCGCTGCTGCTTAACCTTCTTATCACCCTTTTCCTTTTTCTTCTCCTTCTGTCTCTGCTTTTTCAGTTTTTTCTTCGACAACTTCTGCTTTCCCTGTGCAGGCCCACCTTTCGAAGCTTTCACTTCCGGTAGGTGACAATTGTTGTTGTGGTTGTTGTTCTGGTTGTTGTTGCTGTTACTATTTGAAGTCAACGGTGTAGTTTGCTTTCTAGGAGGAGGCTCCTCGAATTTGCGCTCAATTTTTGGCAGCTCAATTCTGAAGCTTTCTATTTTATTGTGTGACTTGAGTTGATCGACTAGCTTTTTGGCTCCCTTAATCTCGGGAGCTTTTTTCATGGAAGTTACTCCCCCACTGGGCGTTACTACAAGTAAATTATTCCAGGAATTTGCTGTGTTTTTTTTCTTTGCCTGTTTTGAGGTACGATATTCTTCCAGTTCCTCGTAGAGGCAAACATAAATTGTGTCGTAGTCGCAAACGTAGGCCTTTTCTTCCGTAACTGCAGATTCAGCGGAGGATTCATCCGAGTCATCGTCATTGTAGTAATCATCCTCGTCGTCAGATTCATACTCGGTATCAAATGCGCTTGTTTTCTCGATAAATGAATGGATCGCTTCGTTGATTACGTCCATGTTGAAATCTTTCATTACCAATATGTTTGCTCAATTTATCAACTGAAAAGAACAATATGTATTATGGTTTTCAACTCTCTACAAATCAGCAGGTATTAGAAACGGAAAAATCTCAAGAGGACTCTCAGGGTGGCCACTATTTTTTCAATTTTTGTCTCCCGGTTCTCCCGGTTAATATTCGTGATTTCTCCCGATTTAGAAAAAAACAAATACTCGATAAGCATCAGCAAACTTTTTTGCAAGAAATCTATTGACTTTGAATTATATAAACAATTTAAAAATCCGCTATTAAAACAATTTTTCAATATTATGTTTTAAACAGTAGTTGAATAATATTGTTTAATTTCTAAGTTGAAACGCTAAAAACTAAGCATTTTTTTAAATTGAAGAATCACGAAATTGAATTATTTTAGATTAAATTTCGAAAATAAGACAATGTCAAAACGTTAGAAATTGAATATTTTAAGATTCGAATTTTGGAAAATAGATTCGCTAGCTGAGCGTGACGTTTCCGATTGCGCCCTCGATAGATTGCCACTTTAGGTCCTCGATAGTAAATAGGAAATAGGAAATCTAGACAGGGCCTATTAAGAACCAAGTTTCAATTTCTACCCGGGAGGCACGCTCAAACTTGCGAACGAAGCGAGCCGCGTACACAAAACGAACCATTATTCTTACATTGCGTATTTGTCCATTAATTTACAAAAAAAAAAAAAAAAAATTGAAAATCTTTTTACAATTTTGTATTATGTTATTATTTTTCGTCGGAAATTCTAATTTTTAATTTAAAAAAATTAGATTTCAAAGAAGATTTCACAACTTTTTAACAATTTTTCGCTATGTTGGCGTTTTTAACCAGAAGACGGCATTTTTAGTAAAAAATTATTACATTTGAAAAAAGTGACAAATCTTGTACAATTTAGAGGTTAAGCTAGCTGTTTTCGATATAGATTTCAGAGAAGATTCGCAATGTTTAACAATTTCAAGTTATATTAACGTTTTCACGTGGAATTAGTTATTTTATAAACAAAAATCATTAGATTTCAAAGAAGACTTACAATTCTAAACAATTTTATGTTATATTATATAAAATTTTAAAAAATTGTATTAAAAAAAAAAGTTATATTAACATAATTTTACGTTATGTTAGTTGTTTTAAATTATTAGCATTTTTAATAAAAAAAATATATATTTCAAAGAATGTTTAAAATTTTACTACAAGTTTAGGTTATGTTGGTGTGTTTTACCTGAACTTGGCATATTAAAGCGAAAATTATTACATTTAAAACCAATGATTTTGATTTAAAATAATAGAATTTACAAGCTTGAACGATTTCGGATTCTGTTAGTGTTTTTTGTCGGAAATAGATATTTTTAATAAGAAATAATTAGATTTTAAAGAAGATTCATACATTTTTAACAATTTTGAGTTACGTTGGCGTTTTACATAGAAAATTAGTGTTTTCAAACAAAAATCATTATAATTTGAACAAGATTTAGAATCTTCGAACATCTTTGGTTTATGTTAGTATTTTTCGTTGAAAAGGGGTAATTTTGATTTATTTTTTAATTCGATTTCAAAGGAGATTCACAAATTTTAAACAATTAAACGGTTGAGTGCAATAACGGTACTTTAAATTTTTGAATAATTTAATTATTGGTATTAAAAAAAAAGATGAAAAAAATAGTTACAATTTTTAACAACTGTAGGTTATATTGGTGTGTTTAACCTGAAATCCGTATTTTCAAAGAAAAATCATTAGAATTAAATCCAATAATTTTTGTTTAAAATAATAAAGTTTACAAGCTCAAAAAATGTTGGATTATGTTAGTGTTTTTTGCAGGGACCCGACCGAAACTTTCGTTTCATTTCGTTACAGACAACCAAACATAATAATTTTGATTCAATCATTAATGTAATTTCTGATATTATCTAATTTCGTCCAAATCTAGAAATAGCAGTTCAAAGTTTAGTGAAAAATTATTTTTTTTCTATTAATAACGAAATGGAACGAAACTTTCGGTCGGGTCCTTGGTTTTTTGTTAGAAATGTACATTTTTATTCAAAAGCCATTAGATTTTAATCAAGATTCATAATTTTGTAACAATTTTAAGTTACATTGGCGTTTTTAATCGATAATTGGTATTTTTAAACAAAAATCAAGGCAATTTAAAGTAGGTTTAGAATCTTTTAACAATTTTGAATTATGTTAATGTCTTCCGTCGAATAAATGTAATTTTCAACAATTCAAAATAGAAGACAATTGTAAATTTAATTTTTTACTTTTTTAAATTCAACTTTGAATTTTCTTCCATCTTCAGCAGTTTAACATTTTACCTTTAAAAATTAAACTGTTGACAGATGATGAAAACTGAAAATTCCATTTTGAATTATTGAAAATTCAAGAACAACACAAATTTCTTATTAAAAACAAGTGTTAAAAAGGTAATGTTTATGTAATTTTCCATTATAATTTATTAAGTAAACATTTCAATCAATACAAAAATTGAAAAAGCAGTTTTTTTCGAATATAATATAATAACAATAATAAAACAATTTTTCGTTACGTTGTGTTATTGGAATTACAAAAAATGCAACGGTTTGATTATCTATTTATTGCACAAAAATATTAAGTATAAATTCTGAAGTTAAGATATCAATTTACATCAATTATCAAAAATGTTGTCTGCATATTTTTTCTATTATTTTAGATAATAGATATTACGAAATACCAAAAATTTAGTTTTAATATTAATTTTATTAATTGAGTTGGTCAATAATGCAGTTTATGAATTCAAAGAGTGATTGATATCCTGTGTGAAATACAGTTTACAATTATTCAAACAATTTGCATTTGTTTAAACAATTTTTTCCCTTGTAAATCTTGAAAAGTTACTATTTTATGGAGTTAATGATGCATTTAATGAATGTTAAGAGTGATATTTATTGTGGAAGACAGTTTTGTAATTATTTAAAAAATTTATAACCATTCACATGCACCTTTTTATAGGAAATGTGGAGACGGGATATTAATTGTTCAAATAATTGCAAACTGTATTCCACAAAAAATATCACTCTTAAAATTCATTACCTGCGACTTTAATTTCCGAAAAAAAAACTTTTCGCTAAATTATGAAAAAATTGTTTAAACAAATGCAAATTGTTTAAACAAGTACCAAATATCCTAAAACAAAATATTACTTTTAATATTCGTTGATTGTGTTATTAACTCCATAAAAAAGCTTTATGCGATTAACAGGGGAAAAATTGTTTAATCAAATGAAAATTATTTAAATCATTATTAAATATGTTAAAAGCACGAAATATTATCCTGTGACTTATAGAATATAAATAATTAACTTAAAAAAAATTAAAAAAATACCGTCTTTAGCATGAATTTCACATAAGACTGATATTTTGTATTTTTCGGGGCATTTTCCGGATAGAATACAAGGGGGTCGGGGCGTACAAAAAAAAGAGTTATTATTTTAATTTTTTCGAAAACTGAACATTTCCCACTTAAAGTTCCATGTTAATTGCAAAAGACCGGGGGAACGGGTTAATGTTTACCGATCTTTAAAAAATAGGGCATTTATTTTTCCGAAGAAGGAAAACTATTAAATTAAATCATAAAATACGAATTTTCAGCAAACGAGTTGAATTCTTGACCAAGAAAGATTTTAAAATCAATGAAGAAAAAAAACCTCATACCAAATCTTGAGTTTGCAGGTCATAAAGACGAATTTTTGAAAAGAAAGTTGAATTTACAACACAAAAATGTACATTTTCTACCAAAATAATTCAATTTTCGACTAAAAAAGATTATTTTTCAACAAAATATGTGAATTTTCAACTGAAAAAGATCAATTTTATAGAAAAAATGGAATAGCTACACTTTTAATCAAAAAATGAATGTTCAGCAAAAACAAATTTTCAATAAAATTTGTTACATTTTTAACCAAAGAAATGAAATTTTAACTAAAATGATGCGTTTTCAATAAAAAAATTATAACCAAATAGTTGAATTTTTAACCCAAAGGATGAATTTTCTACCAAAAAAAGACAAAGTTTGAACAAAATAGATACATTCTTAAGTGAAAAATATAAATTTTCAATCAAAAATAGAATAGTTCCATTTTAAGTCAGAGAAATGCGTTTTTAACCAAATAAAATAATTTTTCAACGAAATAGTTAAATTGTCAACTTAATTGGTGAATTTACAACCAAAAAGATTAAATACCCATGTAAAAATAATGTCGACAAAAAATTGAATAATTAAATTTTTAGTTGACAAAATTAATTCAATAAAAAGAAACTAACTTTCAACCAAAGAAATGAAATTTCAACCAAAAAAATTAATTTTATACTAAAAAAGAATCATTCTTAACGCAATATATAAATTTTCAACCAAAAAAATTAACTTTCTACAAAAACGAGACATTTTAAACAAAATAGATGAAGTTTTAACTAAAAAAGATAACTTTCAGCAAAAAATAGAGTCGTTTAATTTTCAGTTGGAGAAATAAATTTTTGAGCAAATGAAATACATTTCCAACAAAATAGTTCAAATTTAAACCAAAAAACAAAATTTTATACGAAAAAGATTTAATGTCTATCAAAAAAAAAAAAAAAAATTCGACAAAAAATTAATTTAAATTTTTAATTGAAAAATATTAAGTTTAGATAAAAAAACTAATTTCCAACCAAAGAAATCAATTTGCAACCAAAAAGATTAATTTTCTACCGAAAAAGAATAATGTTTAACAAAATTCGTGAATTTTCAATCAAATATTTTAGTTTTTAAGCGAGTTTTGAAGCCAATAGATGAATTTGCAACCAAAAAGGTGAATTAGTCACCAAGAAGAATAATATTCGATCACAAAAGACAAAGTTTTACAAAAATACTGAAATTTTCAAACAAATAGTTGAATTTTTATGTAAAGAAGATTGATGTTCAACCAAACATGAAACAGTTAAATTTTTAGTCTAAAAAATTAATTTTCAATTCAAAAAAACTAATTTTCAAGCCAAACAAATTAACTTTGAACGAAAAAGAACTATTTTCTACCAAAAAAGATTAATTTTTAACAAAATACATGAATTTTTAACCAAAAAGGTGAATTAGTCACCAAGAAGATTAATTTTCTACCACAAAAGGCAAAATTTCAACAAAATACAGAAATTTTCAATCAAATTGTTGAATTCTCAACTAGAGGCGATAAATGTTCAACCAAACATGGAATAGTTAAATTTTTAGTCAAAAAAAAAAAATAAAAAAAAAATGTTAACAAAATAGTCAAATTTTGAATAAAAAAAGAGAAAATTTTACAACTAAATTGATGAATCATCAATCAAAAAAATTAATTTTCAACAAAGTAATTTCACTTACAACTAAGTAGTTGAATTTTGAACCAAAAAGGTTTTTCAGTCGCTATCGCGATTAGGGAAAATCTTGAAAATTAATGAAAATAGTTATATTAGAAGAAAACCTTTAAAGTGTAAAGTTGTGAAGTGAAATTTTTCATATTAAAGGATCAATGTGTAAAGAGAATCTTAAATTTTTAATAGAAGTAGAAAAAATGAACCCTTTGTGCTAAATTTTATCATGAACATAAATGTCACATTTTTCTGACTCGCGAACTTTAATAATAAAATTATGATATAAAAACAAAGTAGTTTAATACATGTGACAAATATGTTCAGAAAACGCGGTAAATGGAGCCTTATAGAACATTCGAATCAAATTCAAATGGTCGAATTCAATTCTACCTTCATGAATAGTTCATCCGGAAATACCTTGAAAATGTATTTTTTACATGTTTCAAATGTGACACAAGTGGAGAGTTTTTTTCTAAAGAAAAGGTAATTAGTGCGCGCACAGCGCGCACAATGCTCTAGTATTCTAAATAACACATATGTTACATGAATGACACACTAACGTAATATTTCGTCCAATAACGTTCCTATTGATCGAAAAAGCATCTAAGTATCGTCACAACGTGCTAAAGACACTTCATTGTCCCCTCATTCCCCTCAGCGCATCCATAAATCATTTTACCAATTTTTCCCCCTAAAAATAGTGTTTCTTCAGTAATTCTGGGGCATGAAAGTGGGTGAAATGCTTGGATCGAGGAAATGTTAAGAATGTTCTTAATGGTGTCCGAGCCTCAATCTCCGTTTCTCCGTTGATCCTGAAAGGTACCTCGTCGCGCGCGTGCTTCGGGGGTGCGGAGGCACGTCGACGTCGTGGTTGAAAACGTAACGTGTTTTATCGATTCGTCGGGTCAGCCATATTCGCTTCAATCCGGTCAGGCGCACTCGGGACCTTCCTCGAGATAGATCCTACCACGGATAGATTTTCCCGAGTTCCTCGTCGCGCGAGTCTTCTTATTAAAGTGTAAAGATGTACTTGTAATAATAGGAAAAAATCCTCAAATCGGAAAAGACAGACGGAGAGAGTGCGAGAGAAACCGAGCCAGTCTGCTGTTTTTTTCCCCGCGTACGTTTTCCAGCCGAGTTTCCACCTTCTGGGTACCCAAGAGACAAAATCGTGAGTACCTCTACACTACATTTCCCCTTTCTCCATTCAGAGGCCAACCCTTAATATCGATATCACGAGAAATCGAAGTAATATTTGTAAATAGAGCCTAACAATTGAACAAAATCCATCCTTTTTCGTTTTTTCGCTCCTTGACCTTGAGTTCCACCCCCGCCCCTGTTGTAAACGATTGAACATTGAAATAGGAATTACGTAGGATAGGAAAGATGAAATTGAATTGGCAAGATTTTGACCTATTGTGTACATTTGAGATCGATATCTTCGAGTTTGTAATAAATCAAATGAGGGATGAAATATAAAGAATCTGTGGGAGAATATTTTGTTTGTGTTCGTGAACTAATTACTTGAATAATTAATTACCCCTAGAGGGTTTAACGTTGATTTAAGTCTAGAGATTTTAGAGGTGGTGTTTAAACTTGATTAGATTTCATCACTCTTCTGGTTCTTTTCTTTCGGAAGGGATACTTTAGAAATGCTGCTTGAATTTATTTTTATTATCTGGGACATGTGGGGAAGAGATTATATTTTGGTTTCATTTTTGAATGCATAGCATGCCTTGGGGATTTAGGGACACTTCTAGATATTTCCTAACTCTTTCGGACTATGCTCCCAGATTATCATTTCACGTATTTATTTTATCTACTCATTTTCTCATCTCCAAGTCTCCTTTTCATTATTCTACACCTACTTGAAATCTGTCTCCTGTTGGTCTCTCTCTTTTCTGAAGGTCTTTCGTAAGTTTACTTATCTCTTCAGGAATTCTTGGATCTTTCGCTGTTTTTCTCGAAATTATAACAACTTTCCTTGACTCTCCTGATCTTTTTTAAACTCTTATTGTTTTTCCTGAAGTCTTCAACAATCTAGATGCATCTTTTTAAAGAATTTCACTACAAGTTTCCTGACATTTTTTTCCTTCAGCCCAGTCTCGATGTCGTTTCCCCAAATTTATCTACTCTTTCCAAAAGTATTTCTGTATTCATCAGTCTCTAGTTGAACAAATCTTTGACTTCTGTTTTTCTCTTTTGAATTTCTTTTCCAACTTTAACTTTATTTTTCAGATCATTCCCGAAGTTTTTTTTCTTCTCCTGAAGTAATCATGAATCTCCTAGTCTCTCCTAGAAAATTTGCTCCTTCCTAAAGTTCTTTTCAAACTTTACTCATCACATCCAGATTGTTTTTTTTTTGTTTCATTCTGTTTGTTTTTTGAATTCTGATTTCTTTTACGGACTTTCCTGGTCTTTTCCAAACATTCTTAGTCTTTCCATGAAGTTTTATCAAATCTCATTTCAAGATCTCTGACCTACATGTGCATCTCATGGTGTTCTTGAAGTGCTTTTATTTTTGTACTTCATCCAACCTTTATTCTATTCTCCTGACCATACATTATGGCTTCTTACTTATTCTCCGAATTATTACTGAAGTATCGTTCATTTCGATACTTCCCTCTAATCTGATTTAAGCCAAACGTGATGATAGCCTTTCCTAGGGAGAAAAAAATACTACCTACCGCCCTCTAATAACACACTCTCTGTTATTTCGTACTTAACTATGGTTTCCTTTAGTCAGATAATTACCAACTTACAAAACGTTTTTTTCATATTAAAAAAGAATACGTTTTGTTAAATTTAGATCAACTTTACTTGAATCCAGATACATTTTTACTGTATTTCAGTTCATCTCTCAATTTAAGTGCATTTCGAAGTATTCTTTGTTACTGTGTTTTCTTTTCTCCAATTGAATACTACACGGAAGAATCGGGATACAAAAATTCATATCTGTATAACTCTCTGATTTTAAAATATTGTAAATGGCAACTTTGAAATTCGGAACATTTTAAAAATAATATTTATTTTATAAATCGGAAAACATAAGTACAATGTAGGGCAGCCGATATATAGAAGAATAAAAATCAAAGTCTAAGTCACTGAGAATGACGATAAAAGGGCGTTCGTTGATAAGGGAGACCTAAGGGACAGTTCTCGCAAAATGTGTACTGAAACATTATACAGCATCAATATATCTATGTATATACAGCGACCCCAAAAGTGGATCGATTACTGTTCTGATGTGAAAATTTACTAATTGCTTTCCTTTGTATATCCCACCAATTATCTTCGTCATTTCAACGATCAGCTTATCCCCTTTTTACAGTTGATTAACTCACACTCACACTAAATCGCCAATTATTTTCCCAATTTAGGTTTTAAAATATGAATTAACATTACGTTTTGAATTTATATTTTTTATAAGAGTAGGTTGAATTCGGGATACAGATTCATGTTACCGACCATAACGGACATCTGTAGCATTCCAGGGTTCATTTCTGTGCTAAATTGAACCAGGTGTCGATAAATGTTGATAGCAGGAATTTGTGTTGAGACCGTAGCCTACTCCCATAATTTTCAAAACAGTGTGTATTTTATAATCTCAGTTTCATGAAAAGAAAAGTAAGTAATTTAATAAAATATTAAACGAAGTCGCTGAATTAAAGATTTTTAATCTAACTTTGTTCAGGACTTTACTCCATTCTCGTATATTGATTACAATTTATCTTCTCCAGAGGAAAAAAAAGAGTTCGAGTTCAGATTAAACTTCGAGACTGGAGATTTAAATTTCAATTCGAAATCTTACAATCTTCTTCAAACTTTTAACTTTTCGCTTGAGACCTATGGGAGCTGACAATTTCTGCCAATCACGTCGAGCAACTATGGGTCAATATACCGAGCCGGAGGTTAGGCCGACGATATCCCTGCGCATAGACCAATTAAATATATATTGCATTTCAAGTTTTGCTTGTCTAGCTTAATAATATTATTTTTTAAGTAAGATAAACCAGTACGAGGTGAATAAATACACGTTTAAAGTCATAATATTGATAAATGACGAACAAGTGGGGAAAGTATTAGATACCAAATGAAAGTTGGAACATTAATTTTAAAGATAGTAATGCCATCATATGTATTATATTTCCAATTTATCTTATATTTTATACTTTCTTAACACGTTTAAATTTTATTCAGATGGTTATCTTCTGTTGCGAAGTAAATCGTGGAGATAACCCTACAGTAGATAAGATCCTACAATAGAGATAATTATTCATAAAAAGCACAAATATAAGTAAAATAATCAATTCTAAGTTTGATATATGAAACTTCCTGTATTAACTATTGATTACATAAAATTAATATTTTACATATATTAGTATTTTAAATTAATGAATATCTTCTGTAAGATTATTATCTACAAGTAGGATGGTCACTAAGGTGGCCAAAACAATTTTCTTTCGAATTTTTATGAATAACGCCCGGAAATTTGTTTGAATCCACACAAAAATAAATCTATATTAAAACAAAAATGATATTTGGAGGTGGCCCAAGCCCCATGAAGTTTAACACGTATTTCCCATAAGAAAAAAAGACGTTTTTGTAACTTTTATTCAGAATCCTCAATATTAGCTGAATCGAGCTGAAACTCAAAATTTCTCTTCACAATTAGCCATAAAATACGAATAAAATATTACTCTTCAAATATTACCCCCATAAGTCTGTTTCATAGGGCCCAAAAAACCCCATGAGTGAAAAAATGAGTTTTGCGAGCTTTTGGCGCTAATTACGATATTTTTTGCGCCTTTTTTTAATGTAAATTTTTTCTGATATATAAAAAACTACTTTATATTGATAATTAGATGTTAAAATAAATTGTTCATGCAATTTATCATTGTTTTTAGCAATTTTCTCTTAGAATGGAGATAGGAAGTCAAGGATTTTCAAAAATTGTCCACTTTCTGTCCAATTTTCAATTAGAGAGAGGTAATAGTTAAAACAATAGTTTAAACAATTAATTATCATTGTTAATAATATCTTCTTAAAATTATGATAGATAATTGCAGTTTTTTCTTAAATTTTCAACTTTCTGTTCACTTTTCTCTTGGAGTGAGTTAAATAATTAAACTTGACCAAATCATTTGTTTGAATAATTTATTATTATTATTGATTATATTCAATTTGAATAATGCTAGAAAGATGCGTTTTTTTCTGAAATTTACAACTATTTGTCTACTTTTCACATAGGGTGAGTTAATAATTATTTAAGTTGAGAAAAAATAATTGTTTAAACAAATTATTGTTGTTCATAACCATCTTCATCTATATTAATGCCAGATAGTTCCGGTTTCTTCTAAAATGTTTAAATCTGCACCCACTTTATACTTAGTAAAGCAATAAATAATGCAAGTTAACAAGCATAGTTGTTTAAAAAATGTATAATGGTTTATAGCTATCTTCCTTTAGATAAGTGCTAAAAAGTTGCGGTTTTTTCTGAAATCTTAAACTTTTTGTCCATTTTTCACTTAGTGAGGTAATAATTATTGAAAATTGCCAAACATGCTTATTTTAACAATTAATTATTGTTTATAACTATATTCTCTCAGAGTAATGCTAGAAAGCAGCTTTTTCTGGAATCTTTAGTTCTAATTTGACTTTTTAGTTAGGAACAAATAATAATTGAACCTCAACAAGAATAATTTTTTTAATAGTATTTTACTTTTTTAAGTGAATTATTTTTGCTTTTTTTCCCAATGTTCAAAAAAATTAATTTAAACAAAAAAGCTATCTTACATAAGAGACAAAAAGGGAGAACGGAATAATTAGGAGTAGGTGGGAGAACTAGGTATGTAACTGACTTGTAACAGTTTGGTTTTAAATTACAACAAGAAGTTTCTTGTAAAGCGTAACGGAAAAATTTGTAATTGAACATATTTTAATATCAGCCCCCCCCCCCTCAGCAAAATATATTCACGAAAAAGAAAGATATTGTTTAAAATATGTTTCTCTCTAATGTTTATTTGCCATTTGTTCATAACTAAAAAAACAAAGCAAAGTTAAAAATTTCAGAAGAAACCGCAACTTTCAAGCACTTATCTGCGAGAAAATAGTTATCAGCAATAACAAATTTTTCAAAAAACTATTTTTATCAACTTGCATTAATTATTACCTCAATAAGTCAAAATGGGCAAAAAGTAAAAAAATTCAGAAAACAGCCGCAACTATCTGGCATTAATATAGTTGAAGATAGTTATTAACAATAATAATTTGTGTCAACAATTATTTTTACTCAACTTAAATAATTATTAAGTCACTCCAAGTTAAAAATAGACAAATAGTTACAAATTTCAGAAAAAACTGCAATTTTCTACCATTAAGCAAAGAGAATATTATTGACAATAATAATAAATTGTTTAAACAATTATTTGCGGTCACTTGAATTAATTATTACTTCACTCTAATTGAAAATGGACCAAAATTTAAAAAATTCTGAAAAAGACGTAACTATCTAGTATTAATGTAGAAGAAGATAGCTATATATTATTTTTGCTATATTTAATGAAATATTAACTCACTCCAAGTGAAAAGTGAATAAATAGTTGAAAATTTCCGAAAAAACACAATTTATAGCATTATACAAGGATAATATTATTAAAAATAATAATACATTTTTTTAAATATTATGTTTGTTAAAATTAACCTCTCTCTAATTGAAAATTGGACAAAAAGTGGACGATTTTGGAAAAAACCTCGACTTTCTATCTACATTCTGGAAGAAAATTGCTAAAAACAATGATAAATTGTTTAAACAACTTATTTGAACATCTAATGATTATCAGTATAAAGTAGTATTTTATGTATTAGAAACAATTTGAATTTCAAGAAACGCAAAGAAATCATAATCAGCACCAAAAACTCGTAAAACCAATTTATTCACATATGGGGTTTTTTGAGGACCCTATAAAACAGACTTATGGGGGTGATATTTGAAAGGTAATATATATTATCCATATTCTATGGCTAATTGAGAAAAGAAATGATAAGTTTCAAATCGATTCAGCTAATATTGAGGATTCTGAATAAGATTTACAAAAACGTCTTTTTTTCTTATGGGAAATACGTGTTAAACTTCATGGGGCTTGCGCCACCTCTAAATATCATTTTCTTTGCAAAATAAAAATGGAATCATTTTTGTGTGAATTCGAACAAATTTCCGGGCGTTATTCATTATTTAATTTGTTAATTTAATTTAATTTTTTTTCTCGAATTTTTATGAATAACGCCCTGAAATTTGTTTGAATCCATACAAAAATTAATCCATTTAAAAAAAAAAAAGAAAATGATATTTAGAGGTGACGCAAGCCTCATGAAGTCTAACACGTATTCGCAATAAGAAAAAAAGACGTTTTTGTGAATTTTATTCAGAATCCTAAATATTAGCTGAATCGAGTTGATACTTCATATTTCTCTTAACAATAAGCCATAGAATTTGAATATTTTTAATTACACAAGTTTTTTTATTTATTCGGTGATTATTTTTCAATTTATTAGAAAAATTTCACGAGCTTCAAACTGAGTCGAATTTAACATACAACCATGACAGTCATTGCTACCGACTACCGCAAACAAAAAATCTGCCAATAATTTCAATTTATCATATTGGTAAAATAGATGAAATTGCTTATTTATTTACCTATACTACGTACTAAATGACACTTCTAATAAAAAGACGTAAAGACCAACTCCACGTGAGATCAAACAGAGGCGTTCAGCTTAGGGTGACAGCATGATTTGATATTTGCACTGTTAGAAATTTCTATAGCGATTTTACTATAAATGCAATGGAAGCAATATGCATATACGTGTAGTAAATTTAATATTTATTATTTATTATTTATTATTTATTATTTATTATTTATTATTTACTATTGATTATACTTACTAGTATTTTCTTCTGATAACTTCCCAATTCCTTCAGACAAAATGGAACAAAGAATTAAAAGAGTCACGTAATTTTTTTTCCACATTTTTCAAAAGTAATTTGAGATTTGTGCTTCTTCAATCCAAAATTGGACCTCCTTTTTTTCTTTTTGATCCTGTAATATGACAAAAGGTACGAAAAAAAATTGATAGACAAAAGTTGTTTACCCAAGAAAGAGATCAAAATTTGTTATAATTCATTACACTCTCATGATTTATGATTAAGAAAGCATTAGAAATCGAGCGCGTTGCGCGAGTGTCACGATAAGAATGTGTACCTCAAAGCCTACAGAGCTTCGAGCAATTTAATCTTTAATTATACACACTTAATTGAGTAGAAAATTCAGATTGTGAAGATACATAGAAATACTGGAATCTAAATGAGATGCTTTTGATAAAGTATCATTCAAGCATTCCAAGTGCAAAAAATAAATATCCGAGCGCGAGATCCCACAGACGCGTTCAAACTTGCGAGCCACGCGCCTAGTGCGCGACGAGAATGTGCCCGCACGGCGGGCAGATTTTTTCATTGTAAATTCATATTTTTGGTTGAGAATTCAACTATTTTGGTAGAAAATCAAACTTTTTGGTTAAACATTTAACTACTTATTTGTAAATTAAATGCATTGGTAGAAAATTAATTTTTCAATTAAAAATTAATATTTTCGGGTGGAAAATTCAACTATTTTGTAGATAATTCATCTTTTTGGCTTCAAAATGCAATTAATTTGTTGAAAGTTTAACCACTTATTATTAAAAACTAGTTTTTTTTAGATTCACCTCTTCCATTGAAAATTGAACTATTTTGTTGAAAATTAGTTGGTTAAAAATGAATTTTTTTATGTATCTGAAAATTCAATGATTCAAATTTTGTTTTAAAACTTACCTTCTTTAGTTGAAAATTCAACTAGTTGGTTGGAAATTCATTTAACTTGATTCAAAATTAACTTCCTTTTTCTAAATTCATCCTATCATGTTATAAAGTAAACAATTTTTTAATACATTCGACTCTTTAGCTTGAAAACTTAACTCTTCTGTTGAAAATTGAATGGTCGGGGAACATAAGGGGATAACCCTCATTCGGAAAATTTTTCAGGGGAACGGAAAAACTGTATCATTTGTTATTTCCGTGTAATTTTTTGTCAGTGTTGACAAAACGAAAAGAAATTAGTATAATATACAACATATCAAGGTTTCAGAGCACTACTTGTAATATTTTTCCAACGGCTATCCCAAGGGGTATCCGGCGAAATTCTATATTTATATAAATTCTATTTAAGTATATTTATAAAAAAATTATTACCGCGAATTATTTTTATAACCAATAATAGCCCACTTATAATAAAAAACAAGCCACTTCCTGAAAATGTTAAAGTTGGATGTTATTATATCTGCGACCTCTAAATTGCGCAGTTTAGAGATCGCACTTTTCACTATCAGTATAACGGAAAAATCATTTTTGATGTTAAAATACAATTGAATTAATGTGTACCGGGTTGGTTTACATAACATAAATGAGAACAGATAATAATCCGGCACAAATATTTGAGAAATTGTTGACTTTTGTTAAAGCGTCACTTATTATTGCGCGACAGTTTTCGCACACTGACATCCATAGAGGGAACTCTACTATTATTGTACTTTATAATATTATACGTTATACAGAATCTCCGGAAATATACCTAATATTGTTGAATGGTGAGTTATTTTATTTATATGATTGAATATAGATATAGTTGGCAGTAGATATATCTGAATTTCCAGAAATATACTGTATGATAGAATTGGGATATCTTGGGGATATCATTGGCGTGTAAAATTGGGACGTTAATGGGATATCCTCAGGATATTCTGAGATATCCTTGGGATATTCCAGGGATATCGAGATTTCCGCCCTGTACGATATTATCCGCAATATCCCTAGGATATTCTGGGACATGCCCAGGATATCCTGTGAGATAAATGGGATATCCCGCTGATATCTCATGCTGTGAGGGGCTGCACCTAACATACGATTGACACTTTTTCTGATTTTTATACGTGAAAAACCGACTTGATGGAATGATTTTTTTCCAAACTGTTTCGAAAACTCTCTGTTATAATAACCTTAGTGCAATTCGTGGATATTTTCAATAATTATGTACAAACGAAAAAAACGAGGAATACTCACGTACGTCATTTGTTGACAAACAGCTGGCTTTTGTATGTAGTGTTTTGTGTCAAATAAGCGCAAAAAAGTGTTCGTGGTGTCCATACCTACCTTTTAAACCGACAGATGGCATGGCAGAGTAGTATTCTTTTCTTAAAACCTCGCGGGACTTACATAAAATCATGAATCTCCATAAGACAAAGACTCTGTACGGGGTTAGTCCCTTATGTTCCCCGAGTACTCCTTGGGATATACCCTTTGGGATTTTTTTATTTTAATAAAAATAGTCAAATTCAATTTTTTCACTTTCTTAAAAAAGCACGATACGTAGGACAGATCGGAAATACAAAAATACAAAAAAAAATATTTTGAAAATTTCGTGGGTTAGGCCCTCATGTTCCCCGATCATTCAATTTGTTCTTTTCGGTAGAAAATTAATCTTCTTAGTTGAAAGTTCATGTAATTGTTTGAAGGTTTAACTATTTTGTTAAAAATTATTCATTTTTCGTTGAATTCAACTGCTTGAAAATTCTTTTGGTAGAAAATTAACTTTCTTCTTTGAAAATTCATCTTTACTGGATGAAAATTCAGCTATTTGGTAAAAAAATTCCCTATTTTGTTAAAGAAATCTTTCTTGGTCGAAAATGCAACTGTTTTGTTAAAAAATCGACTGCTTGGCTTGAAAAATTAACTATTTGGTTAAAAGTTCAATTATTCGGTAGAAAACCTCTTCTGGTTGAAAATTCAAATAAATTGTTGAAAATTCAATATATATGTGCATTCAAATGAAAAGGGATCATATTGTCACATTTATTTAAGGATTTATAAGCTTTTTTGTGATTCAATGTCGAAATTGTCAATTTTGTTATAGGAAATCACAATTCAATGTATGGTCTATCTTGTGACATTATAATAATGTCCAAGAAGTGACCGAAAGTGGATCAATTTTAAGTTGCAAGAAAAAATACAATACATGCGCTTATAGAACTCGCCAACTTTAAATATGGTATCTACATCAAATTAATTTAAAAGAATTTATTCCCCTATTTTCGTTAAAAATCACCCTATTTTCCCTGTTTCGACTGTTTAGCCCAAAATTGGTAACGTAGTTTATGCACGTGCCCTAAGAATATCTACGTGTTGGAATGTTGACTAAACTACTAACCACTGACCTCTGACCTATGATCTTTCGTATTTGACACTTGAAGCTTACCTTAAACTACTGGTATCTGACATCTCACCCACCATCTTTGACTACTGACCTATGAACCCTCACTTTAGACCTCTGACTTTTGATCCAAAAATCAAATTTTCTACAAATCAGTGAACACATCCGATATAAAATTTGTTCCATTAGCCCATATTTCTAGATATCAAGAGATTACGTTTGGAAAACCGTTTGAAAGCCCTCAATACATGAAAAGTCGAGCGATTTCCTCTCGTCGATAGGCTCTCTCTTCGGTAATATATTGAACCCCAGTGCACTTTGAGATCTTGGCAATGGCCCTGACGAAGGCATATAGCCTGCATAATCACTTACAGAGAGCGATATTCATCGAAGAGTAAGATGCGTCCAAACGGAAAGGAAGTTGAACGTCAAAGAAATATTAGCCAAACCTGCTATAGAAATTTTATTTGGCAGAAAGCTTCTAGGATCAGGTTACGAATTGCGAATTACAAGTTGTGTAGGTACAAGCCAGCTTCACCAGTATCGTCAACTTGACGTTGAGGCTATCGCCCCCAGGGTATCACCGCAATGTTTTCCTCTAATTTCACCCAAACAAACAGTCTGTTATAGATTTGCGAGAGCATACTCGTCAATTTATAACGAGCGGGCTTTTGTGTTGGTCAAAATGAATGTTTCGGTTCGTGAACTATAGACCAAACCGGCTAAAGAAAAGTGGGTGCTGTTGCCACCCTCGAACGTTGCAGCTATTATCGCTCTATTCCCTATTCGCTGTTTGTGGATTCTCATTGAATATTTTCATTTTTTCTTGCTTTTCGAGTAATTGAAGATAGTCTGTGTGGAAATTGCCCTGCTTGGCCTTTTTTAATTAGTGGCCCTCTAGAGGCTCCACAAAGGCGGCCCACTGTGGAAAAGCCCAGCTGAACCCTCGCTGGGGCCAACTCAGCCACCCTCTTTGCGTGTTTCAACAAATTTCTAAGTTTGATCACCAATTTGAAAATAAACTAAAAAATTGTTTCAGGAAGGAAGGTTTGATTGTTAAAAAATCTTGACAAAACCGTTTTAACATGAATTTTTTAAACGTTTTTTTTGTGTTGGATGCTTTTTAACTGTTGGCATGCTGGAGGCCTACGAAGGCCCTTGCAAGGATCTACAATAGGTGTCCCTTGGTTTGTCACAAAAAAATCTCAGTCCGATCATGTTATCATTACATTTTTGAAGGATTTGTAAGGATCAGTTTTTCAATTTATCTAATTGTTAAATGCAAGTAGCGAAAAAAATGTGCATTCTTACAATTTTAATTTTATACTCTTGTAAAAATCTTTTCTCTTATGCTTCGTATCACATGAATTCAATTCAAAAAGGTGTGTTCAAAAACAATTGTTGATTTTTCAAAACAAATTATACAAACAAATGCACAGTGAGTACATTTATAGACAGAAGGAGATCGCTTTTTCCATCCAATTACATATCTTTAAATTATATTGAAAGTTATCTTTACTGATAAACATTTATCATCCATTTGTTAATTTTATAGAAAAAATTATCGGTATTGTGAATTGCTTGTATAATTTTTTTATTAAATTAACAAATAATATTGAAAGACATAAGTTTATCAGGAAGCATCACAGTTAATATATGTAATTTGGAGAAAACTGAATGAAAAAAATATTTATTTTGTCTATAAATGTACTCACAGTGCATTTTCTTACATAATTTATTTATAAAATTAAACAAATAATATTCGATAAAACATCTATAATGTAATGTATAATAAATCTTCTGTCTAAAAATGCGATAACAGTGCATTTGTTTATATAATTTGTTTTTACAGTGAACAGATAATATTTCCATGATAAAAACTTAATAACTCAATATTAATGTCAATATAATTTAAAAACACTTAAATAGAAACAAATATCACGAATTAAAAAAAAAAATTCAAATTGAAAGGCTTAAAGTTTGGCAATTTGAAACATTGGAATCATATATACATGGCAATCTTGATATATATTCTTCTTTCTTAGTTTTTAAAGTACAATTTTGCAAATAAAATTGAAATAGTTTTATTTTAAAAAGTATAATTAACAAAATAATTGAAAATTTTAAAGGGTTTGAGTATAGAAAAGTTTTAATATCACGATTCTTGGTGCGTAAACATTATATCAATTTTAAATGAAGTTCGGATTCGTTTGATTTTCACCGTTCTGTAGTAGAATTTATTTTACATTTTTAATGTTTACCATTTAAAATTTATTTTTGTTTCGCAAGTTCTTTTTTTAGAATAATCAAATTTTAATGGTTTATAATTGAAAGTTTTACATTTTGAGCGGTCTAAATGTCGGTGAATTTATATTTTGATCTTAGCAAAAAATTTCTAATCAATTTTAATGTTAAATTATGATTTTCTGTATGTAAGAACAATTCAAAATCATAGAATTGTAGAAGCTTTGACTTCAAAACATTTAATTCAGATTTCAATTACAAATTGTCAAATTTTAATAGCTCTCAATTGAAAATAATTTAATTTCAAAAGTTTTCAATTTTAGATTATTAATTGATTTTAATTATGAGTAATATAATTTCAATTTTTTTGAATTTAAAATGATCCTATTTTCAAAATTCTCATATGAAAATATTCCGTTTGTTACGTTTTGAAATGGTTCTATTTTTCGAATTATTAATCTGATATCATTGAATTTCGAGATTCTCCAATTCAAAATAAAATTTAATTTTGAACACTTTGAATTAGAAATGATACAAGTTCAATTCCTTTTCATTCCCTTCGAAATATTGTCCTTTTTCAAAATGTTAACAGATCAAAAATTCTTTGATTTGAAACATTTTCAATTCTAGCACGCTCAATATATTTTTTGAAATTCCAAATGCTTTCAATTCGAAATTATTAATTATTGTTTCAGAATCTGTAAAACCCTCAACGGTCACATGGGGCGTCTGACACCTTATGGGCTTTCCGATTTGTTTCCGATTGTCTACGTTTTTTTCTTCAAGTATTTTTTTTCGAATAGTGAAATTATCACTGAGGCTTTGGAGATAACCCCCCCCCCTTTTTGTATTGTTTCAACATCACTGATGATTTTTTTTCAGCAAAAAATATCTAAAGGTGTATTTGGAGGTGTGCCCGTTAAGGGTTAAACTTAATATTTAAAAATTTGTCTCACAATGGATTTTCAAATTGTTTATATTATTAATGTTAGGAAATAAAAATCCAGAGATGTGAAGGCATCCTTCGTGCGCTTTCATTTATATTATATATTATATATTACATATTCATGGAAAAAAAAATATATATACATTTTTTAATTTTCTCGTACTTTCTAAGTTCCTACTGGAAAAATGCGATAATTGAGATGTTTGTGACAGAAATCAGGACACTCTGAATCCCTAGGGTGAGAAGTAATCGCCTGGGGGTAAGCAATCAGGAAAAACATAGGACACCCCTCCTCTCTTAATATATATATTTCTACACCAGTGCAATTCCGGATTTGTTTCCTGGAAGTCTTGGATTCTCTCAAGACCCTCAAATCGAACCTGTTCCGGACTTGGTGTTAATCAAGTGCGGGACTTTTTACGATCTTATACCAGGTTTGGAAAACAAGATCAAGAGGAAGAAACTTGGTGAGAAGAGAGTTGAAAGGGGAAAAAGGGGTATGGGAGAGGGAATGAAGAAAATGCAGAATCTAGGGTATAAGGTGAACCAGGGAATGATTGAACGGGCGATCGACGGGAGTAGAGAAACTCCTCCAGGAGATGCTTGTGAAGGGAAAGGAATGATGGAGGGGGGGGATATCCTTCCGCTGTCCTGCCCAGATTAGATTGCCTACTCTCGTCTGGATAGGTGCTCGCACGAAATCACCCCAAATAAATATCTTGACCACTCTTCATGATCTTAATTTTATCTGAGAGCTTCATGCTTTCAATAAATCTATATACATTTCTATACAATACAATCAACCTCAAAAAACAAAGATTAAATCAAATTGATTTATAACATTCATGATAGTTCTTGAGGGTACCAAAAAAGAAAGTGTTGAGTTATGGAGAATATTCTCCTCATATTGTAGAAGAAAATAAAAATTAGATTTCATTCTTCAATGAATAAAAAGTACTTTTTAAGGGTGAAAGAATTTTTTAGCCTTAAATTTGTATTTAAAAATAAATCGGAAACTAAGAATATGGAACCTCTGAACAATTTTTGTTCAAATAATATAACATTCATGGCAGTATCTTTCACCATATAAGGAAGAAATTTAAGGGTCGGTGTTTGTGAAATTCAAAATAACACTTTTTGGCACCTTATTGGGTGGACCAGAAAAAATAATTTTTATACAAAAATTCGGCCCTGCGAATTATTCCTTTTGGTATGAAAGTAAACCCTGAGTTTTGGCAGAATTAAAACCCCCAGTCGTTTTTTTTCAATTAAATACTTATCTAAGTTTAAGTTAGAACTATAAAAATTACAAATTGGGTTACCGAATTAATCATAAATGTATTTATAAAAATCGGTAAATTAATTAAAAAGTAAATTAGCTGTATGATAAAAGGCGTGTAAAATAAACTTTTGTTTAAATGCCCATTAACGATGTCGATAGCATTAGCAAGGGAAAAATGTCTTCAACAATGGAGATTTATCCATTAAAACTTTTTAATTCTCCTCAGGTCCAATTGCAATATCTCGAGAAACATTGATTCTTTGTTCGTGCTGTAGTGGACTTACGTGCTTCGACAACCGTAATTGGCAATTTCGAATTGTCAAATAAATTCAATTTATTACTTTATAATTATTGAGAAAGTGATAAATCATTTAAGGCATGAGATTTTTGAGAAGTAGAAAATTATAATTGTTACAAACAATTATAACAAAATTGATATATTCACTATTTTCTGAAAATGTGTCTTAAAATGCCTTAAAATGTCCTAATTAAAATTTATAACCATACATCATTATAGACATTTATCTTCATTGTTATTAACAAATTTAACAAAAAATAGGTCTGTAGTTTAAGGGTGGCAGCACAGAATTAGATGATCATTAACCAACAAAATGAAATTTTTCGGGGGAGGAAAAAAGCATTCTGTAAAATAGAAATCACTATTTGAAGATAAAAGAAAAGTCGACAGTAGATTGCGATACAAAATTCAATTTTCTCTTAACAGAAATCAAAATAAATAACATTCTTTCGAGATATTAAGTATCTGAATACGGGTAAATAAATTTTGATATAAAAATGTTAACCAATTCCGACAAAATCGACCATAATTTTAAGATTAAAAATGTCATGGGTTTTCCAAATCGGCTTTGGATAGTTATTAAAAATATAATTTTTAATTTTTCGCAGAAAGAAATACTTGCTCCTGAGATATGGGGATGCTAAATGAGAATAAAAAAATGTTTGAGCCAAACAAATTATCCCTTGTTGCGAGAAAATCAAAATTGAAGATCGCGATATCACCGTATGGTAGACATTTCTTACTATAAATCCGGAAAAATAAGAACATATATATTTTTGTTATTGAATGATAATAATTTAAAGTAATATTCAACGATAAGTGATTGAAAACAATTATTATTACGTTTCAATTTTAACTGAAACTTTATTGAGATTTAAAAAAAATTGTATAAAAAAATGAGATTTCCAAACAACCTTTTGATCACAATGTGTATTTGTTTATTTGAAAATTCTTATATGCAATAAACCGAATTTTCGATAAAAATGTTGGTTTTATCATCAATCATTACTGCGGCATTCCTAATATGAACAAAGTTCTTCTTATATAAGCAGAATCCACATTTTCTTTGAAATTTTTTTAATCGGTACTGGTGGGCCAGGAAAGGTTCAACAATAGGTCGATCGATGCGCCTCAAAGATGCGAAGAAATACATTAGATATAATATTGTTGTATTTCGAATGTTAAACAAATTTTTCTCATGTGGACAGAATAAACATTTTTCTAAACTTCATAAATCGGTACTGGAAGGTCATAAAATTTTCAACAATAGGTCAATCTATGCATCTCAAAGACGCGAACAAATACACTGCATACAGTATTGTTATATTTTGAATATCAAAAAAGTTTTTTTCATATAAACAAGGTAAAATTTTTGGTTTTGAATCTCTAAACTAAAAACAAAGACTTCTAAATGGCCGATCTAGCTCAAAGTCCTATACGTTTATGATGACCTTCATTTCCACATCTACTTTTTTTGACATACTCCAATGTAATTCGACCCCCAGAGCTGGAAAATATAATTTAAAAAATTGTCCGTGTGTGTGTATGTAACTTTTTTCTGTTCGCAGTATCTCGAAAAGCAAAAGAGCTATGATAATGAAATTTTGACGAATTGTAGCTTCGGTAGATATCCAGGTCTGATAGGATTTCAAGCTAGATCAGCCATCTAGAAGTGGTTTTTTGTGTTTTAGAGGTTTAAAAAAAATGCCAGCTTGTTTATATGAGAAAAACGTTGGTAATATCAAAAATAAAGCAATACGATATTTTATGTATTTGTTCGCATCTTCAAGGCGCATCGATCGACCTATTTTTAAGGTTTTTATGACCCACTAGTACAGATTTCTGAAGTTTCAAAAAAATATGTGTATTCTGTTTATATGAGAAAAACTTTTTTCATATTAGGAATACCACAGTACTGTATCTGACATGTTGGTTTGTATATTCAAAGCACGTCGAATGATTTTTGACGAACCTTCCATGACCACTTATGATCTAGCAATACTGATTTATAAATTTGAATAATATATTGTTCATCTTCTTCATATGAGGAATACGTTTTTAATATTAGGAATACAACAGTAATGTATTTGATATATTTGTTTGCGTCTTCGAGACTCATCGATTGCCCAATTGAAGAACCTTTCATGACCTACCATAACCTACCAATATCGTACCTAAATTTTTCAACAAAATTATTTATTTTGTTTATAAGTGGATTTTCCATATTGGAAATATAAAAGTACTGTATTTTATGCAATTGTTTGCGCCTTTGAGACCCATGGATTGACCTATTGACAAATTTTCGATGACGATTCTTGATCAATCAAAAGCGACTTGGAAAGTTTAAAAAAAGGTTACATTGTTTATATGATGAAAACTTTTTAAAATGAGGAATATAACACTATCGTAAGGTAAAAAGTTGTTCATTGTAACATAACACATCGATTAATATTTTTATGGGCTCTCTGGTTTTTTAAAAATAAGATTTTCGGTAAGACATAAATATAAGCTTGCAAAATATTAAAAGGCTCTATTTTTTCATTTTGTTAGATAAAACCCTTCATCTATGGGGAAGCAAATTCATTTGATACCTATAAGGAAGCAAAGTGCTCATGAAATAAGCACAAATAATTACACTTATAGTGAATACACTTATAGTAATTCACAGCGGTATTGTATTTATGAGCTCATGGGGACAAATTATATCGAAATATGTCAAAAAAGTATATTTGAAAATTTAGGCTATTACAAACCTCTTTTTACGAGGAAGCAAAAATTCAAGGCAGATTCGCGTTCAATACATAAATATGAACAAAAATTAATTTAAACATCGGCTTTCTCCTTAGAATGCTGATCATTTCTCAAGAACTAGAACTACGGAGTAAATTCCGTATCCATTCTACTGTGCGGCACTGAATGCCTGGATAACAAATATTCTTTTTCGAAAGCAAAGCAATTCCCTGCAAGAATGTGAAAATGATTTCTAGAAAAAGCAAATGTGTGGAAAATAAATTCCTAAAGTATTAAACTGATTTTTGCTTGTAGATGAAAGAGACAAGGAGCAATGATAATAAATCATGGCATGATATAGGTTGGCAGGGTGTCAGAGTAGTAAGACGTTGAGGACACACCCTTGGTAAGGATAGCAAGTACATCCCATTAGGTACCCTGAATTCTGTGGCACGCTTCGTATCATGTGCCAATACACTTTACGCCCTTAGCAAGGGTCATCAATCAATTACGGAATGGCTTCTCGACGCAATCACGGTTTATCATCCATTATTCGATTCCATTTCATTAGGTCTATCTATCAGTGAGAGGCAGCGTTCCGCATCTGAATTACATGATGTTCTCTTAACTCCTTGACAGGCAAATTTGTTTCCTGTTACATGGAAACCAAGGCCAATAAATTCTTGTCTCCTTCCGTCATTTGGTAGCCAACTTTAGATGCAAAACTCCACCCTCTGGTCCTTCAGCCTCAAGGCAGAGGGTAACGTCCAACCTCTGATGAGAAATTTTATTCTTCGTAATCTCGAGATATTTTGAAAAATTATTTATAAATTTGAAGAAAGTTGATTTAAATTAGGGATTTTAAACTATATCTTGGTTTAAACTAGTTCCTTTCTTGCTCAAGAAGAAAATATTCAATATAATATCATTCAAGATTAGATAGGCTTCACCGAATTGGGAAGAAAACTGTACCGGCTGATATAGCTCTATGGAAGCTTTGTAACTGTGAAAATTTTTGATCTTCATTTTTTTTACATATCTCGACATAATTCGAAATTAGGTGTCCGAAAATGAGGAATTAAGAAAAACTTCCCCGTGTATGTGTGTGTGTCAACACTACTATTTTTATGATAACTCGAAAACAGGTTGGGCTCGGGTCATGAAATTCGGAAGGATTGTAGTCCTAAATAATGCCGATTACTGATTAACCTAAGAAATTGGTCAAAGAAGAATACATTTTTTTCCGATTTTATATTTTTCTCAAAATCGTTTTAGGTGTCCAATTTTAACTTTTTTTAAGAAAAAAAAAAATTATACGTAGAGTTTAATGAAATACATTTTTTTTTCAACAAGAAATGTTGAGGTTGACTCATTAAATATCGTGAGAATGACAAGAGAGAATTTGAAAAATTCGAAATATTTCAGAATTTCTGTCACAGTATTGGCATTCGACAGAATGTTTATAGCTATCCCTATACAAAAACTTTTATCTCTATGAATTTTTGAATTTTTCATCTATAAGTATTTTTTTTTTAAATATTAGAAATATAGCAACATAATAAGTATTACATTTGTTCATTTTGACAAGATGAATCGATTGTTGTATTTAGAAACATTCTGTGACCAAAGGAAAAGAAAGTTATGATATATACGTGTTCAGTAAGGTGGTCCAAAAAACGCTTTTCAGCCTAGCGGGCAAGCCCCACCCCCCCCACAAAAAATTTTCCATTTCCGGACAAATAAAATCCGTATTTTTTTTTCGAAATTCGAATATTGACACGTGCCACCGGGCACTTCAAAATCCCATTTAATTAACATGGGGAAATTTTGGATTTTCGAAAAATTGAACTCATAGGTAACCATACATACAGACAGACACCGACAAAATTGTATGATTTTTGGAATCTGTGAGTGCCAAAACGTAAAGATCTGTTAAAAACCAGAGATCGCAAATTTGGACGATTACATTACACTCTCATGAATGAGAATGTAAAAATTCTGGGATTTGAAATCGCTACAACCCGAAAAAGTAGCGTATTGAGATCCTACAAAAGTAGAAACAGTTTATAATCTATAAACATGCAGCTTGGTCACCCACGCAGCCAGACTGAAAAAAAAGTATTAACAAATTTCTTGTTTGCAGAGTTTTTTAATTTTCCTGAGTTTCAATTTTTTCACATAGGCAAAAAAGTCTTCGCAATTTTTTGCGGATATTTATTATTTATCAATTACATATTTCCTAAGATATAATTCCTGCTTGATTCATTTATTTTTTCGGAAAAAGTTGTTAATATCTTTGTGAATAAGAGTTTACTGAGAGAGAGAACTACTGGCTCAAAAAAATGTGTAAACCACAATTTCTAAAGATAATCTCATTAAATACCAAAATCGAAATTCTAAAAATTCACTGTTTTTCCAATTTTGATTACTGGGTCTTGGCGATTTTTTTCCTAGTGCATTTTGGTCACTGGAAAATATAGAGGTGAATTAATTAAGTAGGAATCATCTCTCTGAAAATAATTGAATAAAATCCGCAAAAAATTGGGAAGACTTTTTTGACTGCACCTTTCTAATTGCTTAAATTTAAATATTAAAAATGTGAAAATATACCGTTTTTAATGCTTATTTCAAGCCAGCGAGACACTTTCCTACTTTTAGTCGCTTCTTTTGAATGTTGATCACTGCTTTCAGTTTCCTTTTCGAAATATATCTTTAATTCAACGCATTTTGAATTCAATGCTTTCAGCTGCGTTTAGATTGAAGTATACAAATGTTTTGGGCTTAAAATTAAAATCTCTTAAAATGTTGACTTATTTTTTACAATGGTAGTTTATAACCTTTAAATTTAATAATTGTAGGTACAAACACGAAAAAGTAGACTAATTTCAAATTTATAGCATTTGTATTATGAATTAAATTATTTAAACGACTGAACTTTCTTTTTAATCTTTCTTTTTACTTTTTTAACATTTTTTGTGTATAAAAAAATGTTAAAAGTGCTTGTTTCTGAATAAATTGATTCTATTATTGTTTCAGATTTCGTTCTGTCACTCATGGATTGTGTTTTCAATAGAAAAATATTGAACTCTGATTTTTTTTTACATTTGTCAAATAATAAAATTCACTCAGGGTATTTTTACATTCTCATCTGTCTGTCTGTTAGTCTGTAGATTTTTAGTTTGTTAGCACGATAACTTTAGAAAGAATTGATCGATTAGATTTTTCTTAGGTAGACTTTTTAAGTCTCCTAAACTGAAGGTCAAGTTCGTTAGCCAGCCATTTTGGATAAAAAATCGAAAAGTTATAGCCTTTTGAACATTTTTGAGACAATTTTTTTTTTAATTTCAAAATTATATGTGCGGCCGTCCATAGTACTAAAAAATTCACACATTTTATTCCAATGACAATTTTCGATAAAATGAAAATTTTCAGAGTTACAGCATTTTCAAAATCCAAAAGAAGAAACGAAAATTAACATTTTCATCCAAACAACGTACGATACGTAAAAAGGTCACGATAAGAAAAATGGTTTCTTTTGCACGTCCTACAAGATTACCATAACGAATTTTTTAATTTTCTTGAAAAATCGAAAATTCACATTTTTATCACGCGAAGACTAATGAAAAATCACTAATTTGATTTTACGGTCAAACTATGCAAGATACGACAAATGATGATCAATCAAAAATTGTACACTCAAAAAAGATCTACAAATTCGTTATGGTTCACTTTTTGATAGGATGTGTAGTTTTGGTTTTATTTGTAAAAAATAACATTAACAGTGAAAAAATCTGCCCGATTGGTGGACACATTCTCATCAAAACTTTGCTTATTTCATTTCTTTTTCATCTCGTGTGTGGGTTTTCAAAAAATATATATTTTTTTGTGTCCTCAATACTATTTCTAATGATTAAAACAATAAAATAACTATCATTAATGCTCATGGTACTTGAAAATTTGTATTTTTACATTCTCATCCAGAGAAGGTATTGGATTTATGTAAAATTCAACTCCCTCCCACAGTTTTTGTCAAATGTCCACGGTTGAAGACCCCCTGAACCCAAAAAACATGTTTTTACAAAATGTCTGTCTGTTTGTTTCTTAGTCTGTTAGTCTGTAGATTTTTAGTTTGTTATCACGATAACTTTCAAAAGAATTAACTTATTGGATTGGGCTGTGGTATACTCTTTGAGTTTCGTCGAATGAAGGTCAAGTTCGTTAGCCAGCCATTTCGGATAAAAATTGAAAAAGTGAGCGCATTTTGAAAATTTTTGAGACCATTTTGTTTCAAAATTTGAAAATTGTTTGGACGACCGCTCATAGCACTTGAAGATTAAAACAATTTATTTTCATGACATTTTTCGATAAAATGAAAACTTTTAGAGTTACAGCATTTTCAAAATCCAAAAGAAGAAACGAAAATTAGCATTTTCAGCCAAACAACGCACGATACGAAAAAAAGTCTAGATAAGAAAAATGTTTCTTTTTACACCTCCTACAAGATTATCATGACGACTTTTTGAATTTGTTTGAAAAATCGAAAATTCACATTTTTATCACAAAAAATAATGAAAAATCACAAATTTGATTTCACGGTCAAACTATGCAGGATACGACAAATATACGTAAATGGGAACATATGACCTCCTATCTAATACAAAGCTGCTGAAGGCTGGTGACCTCTGCATAAAACAGCAACCAATTGCGACTCTCTCGGTTTCCATTCCTTGCCCCCCCCCCCCCACCGTTACAGAAGTTTTGATGGGGCTGACGTTGCAACTAGATTCTCCAGCATATGACGAATCACTACACAACTTCGACATGATGTTGACTCGCAAAACAAATTTCGCGCATAAGGTAGTTTGGTAGCCTCGGAATGGACTGAAACGTTGATTGACGAAATGCATGCACACCGTAAAGGTAAAGTTCGAGTTTCAGGCGAAGAATGGAGACTGGGTGTTTGGAATGCTCGAGCAGTGTATGATCTTAAGGTAACAGAACTACGAGAAACTATGCACGTAAGGAAACTAGACATTCTATGTGTACCTGAGACGAAGAAAAAGGGTTGTAAAGTAAATGGCAGTATGCCCAGAGGCAGACCGCGGAAGGAATGTTTAATATGAGTGAATGAGACCTTCATCCCAAAAAGAGACATAAGAAGCCATAGAAATACGTGAGCTTGCATGAAAAAATGCATGGACGTGAAGGAAGCTAGAGTAGTATGCCAGGACAGAAAAAAGTATGCGACAAACAGTTTGTAAACAGAGTGACAATGGAGTGAATAGCGCCTGAAACAAAAGACCTTGGATACTAATATGCCCAAGTGGCGAAGCACACGTAACAATTTTGTGCGGCTGTTCACATGGGTGATCGCTAGAGAGATTGATCAGCAGCCTGGGTTGGAGCAGTGTTGCGGAACGAACGTGTTATTTAAATAAATAACACCAAAATTCTAGATCAATCTAAATAAGCTATACCTCCTTCCCAACACTACTATTTTCCAGCCGAGCGAGTCACGTCTACTCCGAAAGGGAAATGGCTTAATGGTATAATATTAATAATTTTAAAATTATTGAAAAATTTATCATATATACGTTCCAAAAACGACTTAGATGATTTTTTTCTCCCCTTTTCAGATAGTTAGAAAAAATCTTTCTGATTGTACGATTTATTAGAAAGATACGGAAATATACGCTGAAGTAAAGGAATTTCCTACTTCATTTTAAATCCAATGCAAATTTAGTCATTTTTATCTGAAGTACATAGAACATAACATATGGTCGTTGCGTAAGCGCGCTCAAACTTTGGGTTTCTATTATACGATGAACAGAAACGAGCGTGAAGCGCGAGGTTTGCAGGATTTTTAAACCAAATATCGAGCGCAAAGCGCGAGTGTCTTGATGAGAATGTGTTCCTTAAGGTCGAAAACCTAGAGGAACCGAGCTTCAAGCGTCAGGTAAATGTGTCCGAGCACGTAGCGCGAGGTAAATACATTATCGAGCGCGAAGCGCGAGATGAATATCGAATCGAGCGCGAAGCGCGAGATCAAACAGGTGCGCGCCCTAGGCGCGCTCAAACTTTCGAGCGAAACATATTTATCTTCAAAATAAAAATAAGGCAATCAGATTGCAAATCATCCATATTATAATTGATTGCCATTATCTATATAATTTTAATTTTTAGTTCGATTCACAAAATAAATATCTGCTAAATAATATTGTTCGTAATAATAACTTGTCGGTACCTAAGGTTCACACAATAAATTATTATTTTTCATCAACTTAAATGATCAAGAAACTACTTTAAGTATTTATTTAGACTATTATTATAATTAAAGAAAATCTTTCTATTAACAGTATTATACTTTTCAGAATTACTTTTTAGAATCATCAATTTTATTCTATGTCCAAATAGTCATAGTGTCTAGAATCTAGTTAAAGTCTGGGCAGAGTTTGTTTATTCAAATTCGTAACGGAATCCTAGATAACGCCAGGACTGGAACTAGACCAAAAAAGTACCAAGTTAAATACCTAGCCAATCTACACATCACCAGGACCATGCCAGGCCAGTATTCCGTGAATAGACGATTCTGGCGAATCCAGCACTGGCGCTAGCATGGTTCCAGTCTGCCAGAACATGTCTCCACATGGCCCTTATAGTCAGTATGAAGTGACGTATAGGACTGTACAGCTGGATAAATTTCCGGCATTTTGAGCGCGACATGTTTCCGTTAGGTAGAAAGACGAGTTGCCGGGGCATTTTTGTATTTGGAACTTCGAAAAGCTGCTTTTCGAGAAAAGCGAATCTAAAGTTGACGAGTCCATAAAAGCGCATGTTATACCTTTTCTGCGAATTTGAAATATACTCACTTCTTTTCGGAACATGTTTATAGTGGAAATAGAATCAGTATTGGTCCTATAGTATCATCTCTCCCTGAAACCCGAAAAAAATCATTGTCATCCTGATTTACAAAGACGCGAATATCTCCTTAACTATAACCGGCCATAAGGGCCCTTTTCAAGCGGACGCCTACGTGTTAATATCACAGGCCCACAAAAAAAAGTGGGTTGTACGAGAGATCAGAGTATGGTATCTATACGTATTTTCCCAGATAACATTGTGTTAGCACACTGATGGCGTATGCGCACGCCTGATCTGCGGATCGACGCGCAGATTGTGCTCTCACCTGATGAAACATATGCGTCATCAATTGCCTGGCATATGTCTAGCAGAATCTGACGCATAATCTGCTACGCATATCGCTAGCAGGTCTGACGCATAATCTGTTACGCATATCGCTTGCAGATCCGATGCATATCTGCGACAAATATAAAATATATGCAACTTACATAAATGTACAATAAAAAGCAAGTAATATATTTCATAAAAATTTTATTTAAATACATAAAAAATATTTTTGAATATCATTTAAGGCATTATATGTGCCTTAAGGGGTTCACAGAAATATTGCGAGATTTTCATAAATAAATTCTTGAATACGAAATTATAAATAAATAATTAATACTGTTTTAAGTTCAGGGAACTGAGGGAAACTTTGCTACATTTCGCTACTTTGACAGCTTGCAATACAAAATTTGTAATCCAATCAATTTCATTCAATTCCAGTTATTAATTTAGTCCAAAACTCGAGATAAAAGAAATAAATTTTGTGAAACGTAATTTGGTTCAACCGCAGTAACGAAATGAAATAAGTGTTCCTCTCGATTCCCTGATTCTTATTTAAATGCCAAATGGCAATGAGGTTAGATTTTTACGCCATGCGACCTGTATGTGACAAAGAAAAATAGTTACCTTGACGTTTAGTCCGTTTCTCGTGCATAGATCTAAAATCCGGCACTGAGGCAAATAAGATTTTTGCCGTCGAAAGAGCGGCGGTTCCTGGAGTTTTTACTTGCACACACTATTGCACAAGCACCAGAAAACCACTCAGCACAAAATGATGCGATAAATTATACAAATAAATGAAAACAACGCGACCTGCGAGCTCGGTGAAATTCGCACACTGGACATTTTCCGTCATGCGCGCGCATTTCTCGAGAAATGGTTCCCGCGCATTTTAAAAAACTATAATTTTCAAAGAAATCTTCATTTGAGTAGACGAATGAACTTTTTGTAATATTGATGTTGATTTGACGAACTTCATTAATCTATTTTTATAACATTCAATACATTCAGGATGGCCTGGAAACATGGAGGAGATAAATAATTTTTTTAACAAGGTTGTGTATAAATACCGGTACCGACAAAAAAATGCGCTACATCATTTAAAAAATAACAAAAATTTGTTTCTATTTTAAAAATGAATTTTGCAAAAAAAATATAAAGATAGCAATCGTAATTTTGGAAATTTTGGATATTTTGCCAATTTTTCGAAACAAGGTGAATTTTTGAAAAAATTTGAATACTGTATATTTCTGTACATTTTCGGAAAATAAACTAAACTTAAAGTTTTCAATTTTTTAACATTTCAAAAGTTTCAAAAAAATCCCAAATGTTTGTAATATTTCCAAAATTTCCAAAAATCCACAAAATTGAAAAAAATCCATATTGTTTTGAAAATGGTTTATATCACTTTCTAATAACATTTAATTTTATAAGTAATAACTATAGGTAAATTAAATGTTATTAGAAAGAATTATGCCCTCATAGTGACTGCAGACTCTGCGTCACATTCTCACGGTATTGCGTGATGCAGTCTGTTGGTCAAATGCGACTCATAGCGATCGCAGATGTGTGCTCGACAGTCCATGCTGGCGAGATGAGTACGTTATTGCACGCAGAACCCGACAATCACAATCTGCGGGTGATCTGCGTCGCACAATTGTTATCTGGGGTACCAATATTACCGTACGTTACCAGGGTAATTTACCCGACTCAAAACTCTATCGAAGCCTCGCTTGCGCAGGCGGTTGTCATGGGAACTTTAACTTTCGACTGATTGCTAAATATCATTCATGGTTATAAACGTAATTTATAATCATTAATATAATTCAGTGGACATCAAGGTGGTAGGTAATGTGTAGAAATGCTTATAGGAATAATTCGGGTTCACGTGTATCAAGAGAAGCATTCATAAATGACTAAAAAATATTATTGCAAAAGTCCTTTTTATCCCTATTTTTTAGATAAACAGCTAACTCCTGAAAAAAGTCAAAACAACCTTATATGCGCAAAATAAGATTCGGAACATTTTTTTACCGGACTATTTTTTACGAAAAGTAACCGTTTTAATGTAAAGCAAGAACAACTTCAAAAATATGATATTTTCCGTTATTTTGAATTCTTATAAAAAAGCTCAAGGGTTACAGTTACTGGAATTTGTTGTAGTTTAGCATACCATCTAAAAGGCAGAAAAAAAGGCAGCTTAATCATATTCAATTCTATATTGAAGTCCTTCGTTGACTAACCTGTAGGCATTCTATAGACTCCCTAGGCATTATATAAAATGCCCGTCACGAGATCGGCAAAGTATATAATCTTTATTTTATGTATTAAGGTAGGGGTTAAGTTGACGAGCTCGTATAGAATCCAACAGAAGTTTATTCGCTATTTATTACGACATGACATGCTGAAATAGCATTTTCATTCAGACTAAACTTTGTTTTTTACGCAAAAGCACTTATTGTTTTGACATTATGACATACCTAATACCTATGTGTCACCTTTTTCTATGTAGTATTTTACAATTGAGATACATATTAGAGCCACCCTAAAAAACGTCTTTGGACGTTCATCAACAATGTATTCTTCGTCATATTGGATCGTCATGCGCGCGCCTATGCCAATTTTTGATCTGAATAATGTTAAAATTTTAATTATGAACAATCTTGAATTTGTGAATAAGGTGATTTTTTACATTCTCATACTATAATGAGAAGGTATTAGATTTGTGTCTGTAGATTTTTAGTTTGTTAGTTTATTCGTAAAAAACAGCATTAAAAATGTGTGCGCGTGGACTTTTAGTTGAATATATGATCATGTTGATTGAGACTGGCAGTTTGTGTTTTCCAGAGAATATGTGTGGAATAGAAGAAATGAATTCTATTAGCTTTATGTGGGCTTCACCATTTTTGAGGCCAGAACTTTTTTCCCCTAAAAATTGTATTTGTTGAACTTTTCTTGTAAACGATGCAATATATTGCAAAACAGAAAAATATATTTTTCATATAATTTTTTTAGACGTGTAAAATTTGGTCTTAAAATTTATTCGTAGGGTGACGGAACCAATTACCAAGGGGGATTCTATTGTCTGAGCTCGAATAAAAAATCCTTTATATTTTCACTATTTTTGCACTTACGTTGATTTTTTTTCATTCAGAAGCTAAATGGAAGCTGATTTTATTATTTTTACTAAGAAAATAACATATTTCAGTTGTAGGTTACAAGAAGTCAACTGTTTCCTCGACAAATGTTAGGCTCGGTAATTGGTTCCGCTACACTATCTGTCGTTATTTACGAGAAAAGTTAAAAAATTGTAAATCATGAATTTCAAAAGATCAAAAGATGGCAGTTGTTACGTCCAAAAGAAAGTAACTGACTTATTTTTTATAAGTTAAAACTCTACCGCTTTATCTACAGGAATTAAGGCCTGGTCTAAGGGAATGGCAATTAAAGAAACAAAAAGAAGAAGGCCATGCATCGGTAGTCTAAAAATAAGTAGTAGAAAATTAAGTTCGATACATTTATGGAATAGACATCAACATGAAAGGAGGAGTCTTTAAATGTATATTTTAGTAATTGGTTTTCCCTTAATATGGAAAAGGGGTGATCTTGGTTAACTCTGGAATCGGCCTTGAAGTTGATGAATGGGTGATTACTTTTTAGGAATAATTTTTCTCTGTTGTGGACCCTAAACAAATTAACCACAACTTAAGTCTATAACAAGTAAATGTAATTAGATAGGATTTAGGAAAATGGACGGGATTGGAACAAGTATAAGATAATTTGTTCAAAACTCACCAAGCGAAGATTAGCTCTGCTGCAGTTATCCCAGATATGAAATGATCCAGCTCTGTTCCTTAGGTTGACATCAGAAATTCCATACTAATTTATTGATGCGAGATTCAGAAATCCATGAATTCCGTGTTGAAGACCACAGAAAATTGAGATCAGATAGAGAAGATGTGCGGTAAGGGATTTGATAAGATACAGATAACTTTGACGAACTTGGCCGTTCCGTCGAACTGAACTTCACCTCCACGGAACTCAGAACGGAGAGCATGAAACGTGACACTGAGACTGATACTGAGATTGTAGACTGATGAATGATTCTCCCGAAACTGAACTAGACTTTGAGTCGTACTCGCACAGACTGATGAGTCTCCAAACACTGAACTAAACTGAAGATCGAAGATTAAAGACTGAGTTGAACTCCGGATCGTACTCCTTTTATAATAAGGAGGGTTTCTAGAAGTTATCGATTTCCTGCAAGATTTTGCGTAGTCCTTTGTCTTGAATTCGGGATGTTCTGATTGGTCCTTCGTTTAATCAATACTATCACACGACGGTCAGGCGTGGGTCACCTCTTGAAGATATAGGCGTATGAAAAGAAAGGCTGATTTGCGTTCTTACTGGTATTGATTTTATGTCTAGCCTCGCTGGCCCCGGAGGGGAACTTGGTCCAAGATATACAAGAATCTGCGTAGATTTTAATATTTTTTTTATATCAAGGTCACGGGGACGTAGCACAGTAAAGGCTATCAAATTCAAAAATAAAACATTAAATATCTAAATTAGATTCAAAGTTACAGAATTTTAAAGAAAAATTTCAAAAAATAAAATAAAGCACAAAATTCAAATACGCATAACTTCTTATAACATTTTTTTACGCCAACAAAATTCTATTTAAATATGTCAATATTGAGTTTACCTTTTATAATTAAAAAAAAAATTATAATAAAAAATATGAGTTGAAGAAATACGCATAAATTATAAAATGATTATCTTGCTTTGTATAAGACGAATATGTATAGTTACAAATTATAATATATGTTTATGATTTTTATGATATAGAGGGGAAGCTATATGATTTTAAAATTAAATTATGATATATGTTTTTTCGTATTCTGATAGATAGGGAAACGGCATGAATTAAAAATGAATATAATTTTATGCTTACTGATTTGTCCGTTGAAATTTTCTATATCTTTCATTTTGATTAAAGCTGCTTCTCGTTTAATGGATGTTTGATCATTCTTCAATGGAATGCACTGACCTTTTGAGTTACTTTTCATTGTATGCTCGAAGTCAACTGTTCCAGTATTCCATTGCTTATTTTGCTGGGACGCAGAGCGAGGAACAGCGCTTAAAGTGGCTTACAACGAAATGAATATGATAATTACCTGGGTTGGCGCCAGGCACCTCCTCGGCGTCACTCAAACAAATTTTTTCACAATTTATAAATTTGAAGAAGCTCTCATAGAAGTCCCTAGATCAGGGCGTAGGGATTCGTGGGGGCGAGAAAACACAACGACACTGAATTTAATTTAATTGAGTACAAGGTATGTGTTTATTTAATGCACATTTATTAAGTGAATATTCCGTAAGCCAGAGGGGCAAAACAACATTTCATTAGAAACTTTGCTTAACGGATGAAAACAAAAGAAGACTTAAAATTACACTAAAACGGCTTAGTACTAACAACAAGAAGAAAACGTGTAAAAAATTCATGGCGTCATGCCGGAATTGCTGTGCATCATTTCTCGAAAAATCTCTAATATACTTGACTGATACTTTAAACCGAAATCCCGATATCTCGAAATTTACAACACTCCAAATAAAAGAAACTCAAACTCCAAATCAACAAATCTGGAGGAAAAACGTAATCCTCTGCTGACGCCTACCTCAATTCACGAAGATTTCTGTGTTCATCAAAATCCTTCAAAAGCCAAGCCTGGCAAAGGTTGATTGAGAGAACAGTATTTCTGACAGGGCGTCTAAGATCAGACTTCTTGCCTATGGCCAATACTAGACTAGCGTAATTTTCGTTCTACTCGGCTTTTCCACTTCTCTCCGTCCCGCCAGAATCTTTCGCTGTCAGGTGCTGCCCTCTTCAAGAGGTCCCGGGCAGAGTATGGCCCGGTACGTTGTAAGTGTTTATAATAATCCAGAGTAACATGGATTATTTCTGAGCCGACCAAGTATCGGTGGACGGGCCCTCGTAGATGAGTAGTGTACCGGATAGTGGAGGTTCTGCTGGTTAGCTGGGCAACGGCATGTGTTAGGTGGTGCAAAGATTTCAGCGAGGATGAGATAGTGAGGAATTCTTTAGTGAATCGAGATTGAACGTCAGGTCCCTAGTTACAACAGGCCTCCAGATACCTAAATTGGCTCTATGTACACTCACACCGCATGCCTTAACACTCACTCCTTATTTGCCTAATTTGAGCTAGTGTTGGCCATGGGCGATTTCGCGGTAATAGCTTTTATTATTTAATTTATTCGATCTGAAGAGTTTCCATAACGAGTGGCAGGCCACAACGTTACAGTAATTAGAAAATTTGTTAGTGCACTCATACGCCAATTGTGTGCTCTCCGATGTTGTGCCGGCTTCAAGCTTGACTGCTTCTGTCTCCCCCCTGAGCGTCCCTTGACAGCCTATACGCCCGGATAGTCAGCACTGTATGAGAAGTCGTTTACATCGCCCCTCTTTCGCGATATTGCGTCATACTGTTCTGGGTTCAAAGACTATATATGCGTCCTGAGTGTTGAAATAAAAAAAGGCTCCTGTTCTGTGCTGACTAGACCCTTGGCTGGGACAGAATTGGGTTATGAGTGTAATTATATTTTGTATATTTTTGGGAAATAATTATTATTTTGGAGATTGAATTGATTTTAGAATAAGTACATGAAATAAATTAAAAGACCAAATATATAAAAGTAATGTAACTGTTTTTTTTAGACGTAAAATTGACCTCGATATTGACAAATTATAAAGAAAATATGAAAGTATTATTACATATTAAATATGTGTAGTATATAAACATTTAAAAGTTAATAAATTCTTAGGGAAATGAATGATATTAGTTATCTGTACTATTTTTTGCACTTTTATAAAACGTTTTCTTTTTTTCAATTTATTTGTACTCTTTTAGTATAAAGTTGATAATTGTATTTTATGCATTAGAAAGCAATTAGTTTTAAATTTTGTTTTATTAATACGTATTCATAAAAAGGCTTGTCTTGAATAAAATAAAATTTTTGTATGATAATATTTTTTTAAATTAAAAACAACTTTAATTAATAAAAGAAATGCTTTGAATGAAGTGCAGGTATTTCAGTTTTTCTAATGATTTCACTAAAATTATGTTTCTGTTAATGTAACAATTTATTTCTTATTTTAACATGATGTATCTTGATAAGCATTGACAGTAATGTTCATTAAATAAAAAATAAGTATGTACAGTAATTTTATAAATTGATATTCATAAAAAATTTTATATACTGTTTACCATATAAATTAGTAATTTTGGTTGTTGAATATTTACCTCGTATTACTATAATCATATCACCCCGTTCTCATATATATTTAAAAACTAAAGGTTAACAACCACCGCAGGGTCCCACTGGGAGCAACTGCCATCTAAAAAATGACATCGGCTCCCATAGAATCACTAGTTTTGCTGAAAAAATACTATTATATTTGAATTAACAATTAAATTTAGAAAAATCTCATCATTGTCCATGGCAAAAATACTTCCACATGTGGCGTGGAACGAAGAAACCAGCGTCAGGAACAAAAAATCGATTTTCCAGTTTTTATTAATTCTAAATAATGAAGATTTCCTCTAGAATCACTATTTTTCATTGAAAAATACCAATTGTATATGAATTAACAATCAAATTTGGAAAAATCTCTTCATTTTCTATGCAAGAGTACTTGCACATGTGGCGTGGAACGAAGAAACCAACCTTAGGACCGAAAAATCAATTTTTCGGTTTTTATTCATTCGAAATAATGAAGATTTCTTCTAGAATTGCTATTTTCAATGAAGAAATACTACGATATTTGAATTAACAATCAAATTTGGAAAAATCTCTTTTTTGTCTATAGAAAAAGTACTTTCATATGTGGCGTGGAACGAATAAACCAGCCTCAGGACCAAAAAATCCATTTTTCGATTTTCATTGATTCTGAATAATAAAGAATTCCTGAAAACTCACTACTTTTACTGCAAAAATACCAATATATTCATACTAACAATCAAATTTGTGAAAATCTCTTCATTGTCTAGAGCAAAAATACTTCCACATGTGGCGTGAACGAAAAAACCAGTCTCAGGACCAAAAAATCGATTTTCCGGTTTTTATCCATTCGGAATAATGAAGTTTTCCTCTAGAATCACTATTTTCGCTGAAAAAATACCATTATATTTGAATTAACAATCAAATCAAAAAAGAAAATCTCTGCATTTTCTATAGCGAAAATACTTGCACATGTGGCGTGGAACGAAGAAACCAGCCTTAGGACCAAAAAATCGATTTTCCGGTTTGCATTTATTCTGAAAAATGATGATTTTCTCTAGAATCACTTTTTTTCTGAAAAAATATCATTTTATTCGAATTAACAATCAAATTTAGAAAAATATCTTCATCGTCTATAGAAAAAATACTTTCAGATGTTTCGCGGAACGAAGAAACCAACCTCAGGACCGAAAAATCGATTTTTCGGTTTTTATTCATTCTGAATAATAAGGATTTCCTCTTAAATCACTATTTTTGCTGGAAAAATACCATTATATTTGAATGACCAATCAAATCAAGAAAAATCTCTTAATTGTCTATAGCAAAAATACTTCCACATGTGGCGTGGAACGAAAAAACCAGCCTCAGGAACAAAAAATTGATTTTCGAGTTCTTATTTATTCTAAATAATGAAGATTTCCTCTAGAATCACTATTTTTCATGAAAAAAAAAACCAATTTTGTATGAATTAAGAATCAAATTTGGAAAAATCTCTGCATCCTCTATAGCGAAAATACTTGCACATGTGAAGTGGAACGAAGAAACCAGTCATAGGACCAAAAAATCGATTTTCCGGTTTGCATTTATTCTGAAAAATGAAGATTTTCTCTAGAATCACTTTTTTTCTGAAAAAATATCATTTCATTCGAATTAACAATCAAATTTAGAAAAATATCTTAATCGTCTATAGCAAAAATACTTTCAGATGTGTCGAAGAACGAAGAAACCAACCTTAGGACCGAAAAATTGATTTTTCGCTTTTTATTCATTCTGAATAATAAGGATTTCCTCTAAAATCACTATTTTTGCTGGAAAAGTACAATTATATTTGAATGACCAATCAAATCAAGAAAAATCTCTTCATTGTCTATAGCAAAAATACTTCCACATGTGGCGTGGAACGAAAAAACCAGCCTCAGGAAAAAAAAATCAATTTTCCAGTTTTTATTTATTCTAAATAATGAAGATTTCCTCTAGAATCACTATTTCTCATGGAAAAATACCAATTTTATATGAATTATAAATCAAATTTGGAAAAATCTCTGCATTTTCTATAGCGAAAATACTTGCACATGTGGCGTAGAACGAAGAAACCAGCCTCAGGAGCAAAAAATCGATTTTCCTGTCTTTATTCATTCTGAAGAATAGAGATTTCCTCTAGAATCACTAGTTTTGCTGAAAAAATACTATTATATTTGAATTAACAATTAAATTTAGAAAAATCTCATCATTGTCTATGGCAAAAATACTTCCACATGTGGCGTGGAACGAAGAAACCAGCCTCAGGAACAAAACATCGATTTTCCAGTTTTTATTTATTCTAAATAATGAAGATTTTCTCTAGAATCACTATTTTTCATGAAAAAATACCAATTGTATATGAATTAACAATCAAATTTGGAAAAATCTCTTCATTTTCTATGGCAAGAGTACTTGCACATGTGGCGTGGAACGAAGAAACCAACCTTAGGACCGAAAAATCGATTTTTCGGTTTTTATCCATTCGAAATAATGAAGATTTCTTATAGAATCGCTATTTTTAATGAAGAAATACCATTATATTTGAATTAACACTCAAATTTAGAAAAAAAGTTTCATAGTCAATAGCAAAAATACTTTTAAATGTGGCGTGGAGCGAAGAAACTGGCCTCATGAACAAAAAATCGATATTCCGGTTTTTATTGATTCTGAATAATGAAAATTTCCCGTATCGAATACAAAAATTCTCATTGCTCCGCGATCAAAATTTCTTTCAATTTGATCTGATTTTTCTCAAAATCTCATTTTGGGTCCTAAGACTGATTTCTTCGTTCCACGTCACACATGCTATTCGGTATCAGGAACTCGGCAGATGTGTTTTTTCATCAGAAATTCTGGAAAATCGCTGTAGATATGCTAATTAAGACTTAATTTTGATATTTAATTACAATTTTCAATAAAGATTAGCCTAATCAAATTTTTGTTTATAACAAATCCAACAATATAGAAAAACTATTTTTTAATAAAAATGCAGTAATATAGTTTCTTCATCAGGATGGTAGAATTCGTTTTAATTGAAACACATTCCGGGTAAGGATAATTTGTAATTGCTCGGAAACGTAACGAGATATTTCGGCAAGCTTGACTTCTCTTTTCAATTTGTTAACACCTGTGCGCGTAATGAGTGCGAACCTTCGATTTGCAGATCAATTAGACTAGGACTTTCCAAATTTAATTAATTCAATTAATATAGCAGATATGGGTCTTTGCCTAAACGTGGAAATACTAAACCAGAACATTTTCAGCTAACAATTAAATAAAAATTAAATGTTCATTTTATTAATTGCAGATTTAATTGTTTTTCAATTGTTTTTTAATTAATTGTTTCAACTAAAGATTCCACTATTCCTTTATTTATTGATAATTCAATAATTTGGATAATATTTTCAATTGAGGCAAAAAAAAAGTTGTGATCCGCATTAAGACCACTGATCCAAATTAATTTCTCATCCCCTATTTTGTTGAAAACTTATTTTTTAGCAAATTAATATTTTTTGCTGGGTATTCAACTAATGGTTTATATTAAGATAAATTTATTGAAAATTCTTTTTATTAGCTGAAGATCTAACGCTTTTGTTGGGAATTTTTGTTTGTTGTTGAAAATTAATTTTTTAAATTAAAAATTCAACTAGTCCATTATTTGTTGAAGACTGATCATTTCAAGTTCAAAATTAAACAATTTAGATAATTTGTTCAATTTAGGTAAAAACAATTGTGATCCGCATCGAGACCATTGTGATCCGCATCGAGACCATTGTGATCCGCATCAAGACGATTCATCCAAATTAATTTCTCATCCCCTATTTTGTTGAAAATTTATTATTAAAAAAAAATTAATCTTTTCTGTTGGATATTCAAACAATGGTTGAAAGTAAGCTAACTTGATTGAAAATTAATTTTTCTAACTGAAAATTAAACTAGTCAATTATTTATTGAAGACTGATAGTTTCTATTTCGAAATTCAACAATTTGAATAATATTATCAATATATGCAAAAACAATTGTGATCCGCATTGGGACCCCTGATGCAAATTAGGTTCTCGTGCATGATTTTGTTGAAAATTTACCATTTCTTGAAAAATTAATTTTCTTATTGAAAATTGAACTAATTGATTGAAAGTTGAGATAATCTCTTCAACATTCATATAATTAGTTGAAGATACAACGATTTTGTTGAAAAGTCTTTTTTTTGTTGTTGTTAAAAATTTGTTTTTCGAACTGAATATTCAATTATTTTATTATTGGTTGAAGATTCATCGTTTTTAGTTCGAAATTCAACAATTAGGATACTATTATCAATGAGGTAAAAACAGTTGAAATCCGCATTAGGATCCCTGACGCAGATCTAACGGTTTTGTTAAAAAGTCTTTTTTTTTTTTGTGGGAAATTAATTTTTTGGACTAAAAATTCAACTATTCCATTTCCGGTTGAAGATTGATATTTCTAGTTTAAAATTCAACAATTATTAGGGTAATATTATCAATTTGGGTAAAAAGTAAAAAAAATTGTGATCCGCATTGGGATTCCTGTTCCAAAGTAGGTTCTCGTTTACTATTTTGTTGAAAATTCACCATTTTGTAGAAAATTCATCTTCTTCGTTGAAATTTCAACTAATTGGTTAAAAGTTGAGCTACTTTATTGAACATTCATTTTATTAGTTGAAGATTCAAGGATTTTTTTGAAAACTAATTTTTTGTCACAAATTAGTTTTTCAAACTGAATATTCAATTATTTAATTATCGGTTGAAGATTCATCGTTTTTAGTTTGAAATTCAACAATCAGGATAATATTATCAATGAGGTAAAAACAGTTGCAATCCGCATTGGGATCCCTGATCCGAATTAGTTTCTCTTGTCCTATTTTGTTGACAGTTTATACTTTTGTAGAAAATTATTCTTTTCTGTTGAAAATTTAACTAATTAGATGAAAGTTGAGTCACTTTATAAAACATTCATTTTATTAATTGAAGATTTAAGAGTTTTGTTGGAAAATCTTTTTTTTTTTGTAGAAAATTAATTTTTTGAACTTAAAAGACCACTATTCCATTTTAGGTTCAAGACTGATATTTCTAGTTCAAAATTCAACAATTAGGATAATATTATTAATTTGGGTGAAACGTAAAAAGAATTGTGATCCGCATTGAGACGCCTGTTCCAAAATAGGTTCTAGTTCACTATTTTGTTGTAAATTCATCCTTTTATGGAAAATTAATCTTCTTCATTGGATATTTAACTAATTGGTTAAAACTAAGCTAATTTTCTTGCGTATTATCAGTTTCTTTCTTGAATTATATAAATATAATTTTTCTAAGATTATTGAGAAAATTCAAAATAACTTTTGAAAATTTCAGATAAATTGAAAAAAAAATTAGAATATTTGAAAGAAAATTGCTTTTCATCAGAGGATTTAAAAAAATATTAGGAAAAACTCGAGTTCGCTTATAAGATGTTTAGGACATTTATTTAGATATTCAGAAGAAACTTAAAAATATTTCATAAATTATCATCAATCTTTTCAAAATTTAAAATATTTCTAATCTCTTCAACACTTCTGAAATTCCTGATCATATTTTAAACAGACTTGCAATTCTCTTGAAATTTGAAAAAAATCTTTCAGAATTAAAAAAAATGTGTTAAAATTTCACAAATTTTTTTCACGTTCTTAGAAACCTTTTAAAATCTGTTGAGATTTTCTTTAAAAATTAATTCTTTTAATTAATCTTTTGAAATTTAAGATTATTTTAAAGTCTTTTCAAAACTTGTACACGTTCTAAATATATTTTGAAATGATTTGATTTTTGTTGATTTCGCGAAATTGAAAAAATTGCTTTAAAATCTTGCAGATTTTTTTTGACCATTGTGGAAATCTTTCAAAATGTTTTTAAATCTTTTCAAATATTCTCTAAAAATTAATTTATGAAAATGAAAAGCATTTGAAATTCTGCTAGCCATCTTAAGAAATTTTTTTATTCTTTCAAAAACTTTCAAAATTCTCAAGATTTGAATTATTTTTCAATCCTTTAAAAACTTCTGAATATCTGTTGAGACAAATCGGTTTTCCTACAAGTTTTCTAAATTCTGCAAAATTGAATATTTTTAAGAATATTTTTCAAATTTTTTTTGCCAGTCCTTTCAGTTGGGAACTTTATGACAATTCGAGCAACATTCATAATTAGTTGATAAATTTTATTATTTTTTTTTTTTGAAAAATCTAATGAAGAAATGAATTAATCAGGCATTTGTCGACAAAAAAATGTTTTTTTTTATCTGCCAATTTTTTTGATAAGGAACTTTATGATAATTTTAGCAAAATTCATAATTTGTTGATTACCTTAATGATTTTTTTAAACAAATTCAATAAACAAATTCATTATTCGGGCATCTGTCGACGGAAAAATTCTTTTTCTTATGTCACTCTTTCTAATCGGGAACTTCATGATAATTTCAGCAAAATTCATAATTGGTTGATAAATTTTATATATTTCTAAAAACGAATTTGATAAAAAAATGCATTATTCGGGCATCGGTCGATAAAAAAAATTGTTTTTTTCTTAGATGTCAGTCTTTTTAATTTTCAGTTTAAGTTTCTCAGAATTTTTCCGTCGACATATGCCCCTATAAATCCCTTTGTTTATTAAATTTGTTTAGAAACATTATAAAATTGATCGAAAAATTATAAATTTTGCTGAAATTATCAAGTTCCAAATTAAAAAAGTTGACGTCAAAAAAAATACTAATTTTTCTGTCGACAAAAGCCAGATAAATACATTTATTTATTAAATTTGTTTAAAAAAGTCATAAGATCAATCAAAACATTATGAATTTCAGTAAAATTATAATGAGGTTCCCAATTAAAAAAATTTACATCAAACGAAACGAACTTTTCGGTAAAAAAATGCCTGATTAATGCATTTGTTTATTGAATTTGTTTATAATATAAAAAATTATAATCATAAGAGAAATTTTTTTCATTTTCATATTGTTTTCATTCAAATTTTAGGCAATGAAACTTAAAAAACGTAAAATTATGCATATTCGTAAAAAAAATTCTTTCAAAAAATAATTTGTTTATAAAAAATTGGTCTGTTTATTATACAATACTGAAACATCTTCAACTGATGTTACTCTATTAAACTTAGACGATTTTAACAATTTTCCTATTATTGACGATCACCAGGAATGTCAACTAGAAAAAATGGCCATTTTTTCATCATGTTTATTTATTTATAAAAAAATTGGAAGCCTAGTTTTAAAATCAGGCTTGACAAATCTCTCAGAAATCTTTGTCAGCTTCTTTTAACATTTTTTTTTTGCCCAAGTCAATCAGTATTTGGTTGAAAATTCAACTATTTTGTTAACCATTTTTTTTAGTCGAAAACTTAACTTTTTATTAACAATTCTATTTTTTGTTTGAAAATTCATTTTTTACTTCAAAATTCAAATATTCTTGTTAAAGATGCCTCATTTTAGTTGAAAATTCATCTCTTTTGGTGAAATTTTATCTTTGTGGTTAAAAATACTATTATTTGTGGTTTAGAGTTAATTATTTTTGGTAAAAAAATAAAATATTACATTTTTAGTTGTAAACTTTATTATTTGGTTAAAAATTTATTTATTTTGTAAGCAATTCATTTATTTTGTCAACAATTTATTTATTCTGTTGAAAATTCAATAATTTCCTTACAAAGTCGATTTTTTTGTTTAAAAATTCGTCTTTTTGGATTGAAAATTTCACTATTTAGTTAAAAATTCAGATACGTGGATTAAAAATTCAACTTTTGTAGAAAATTATCCTTTTTGGTTTGAAAATTTAAATATTTTGTTGACATTTTTTTCTTTCTTGACTGAAGAATTTTTCTTGGTTGAAAATTCATCTCTTTGGATGAGAATTTATCTCTTTTGGTACAGAATTTAATATTTTTTGGTTTATATGAAAATTGAAATATTTTGTTGAAAATTTATTCTTTCTAGTTGAAAATTCAACTAGATGGTTGAAAGTTGAACTACTTTGTTAAAAATTCAGTTTTTTGGTAGAAAATGTTACTGGTTTGTTTAGTATTTTATTTTTAACAATTTTGTTGGGAAAAAATCATGTTATAAAAATTTAGCGAAAAAAATGACTTTTCTAGTATAAAAAATTATTTTTGAACAAAATACTTGAATTTTCACCAAAGTAATTAAATTTTCAACAAAATGGTTGAATTTTCAACCTGGACAGATGAATTCAAGACAAAAAAGTTAAATAATTGAGTTTTAAACCAAGGAAGACGAAAATTTTTTTAAATTAATTTTGTAATGCAAAAAGACGAATTTTCAACAAAGAAACATTTTTCAGTCAGAAAAAAATAATGTAACGTAAGTGGTTGAACCTCCAAGCCAAAAAACGAAATTTCTGTACAAAAATCTAATTTTCAACCAGAAGATTTGAATTTTTAGCGAAAAATTTATTTTCAACTAAGTAGTTCAATTTTCAACAAAATGCATGAAGTTTGCCTGAAAAAAAAAATTTCAAGTAATCAGTTCAAGTTTTCCCGATGCACCTAAATAATTAATTGAAAATATCGATTTTTTTTTAAACAGTAAACTTTTATAGCCAGAAACATGAATTCTGAACAAAAGATTTAATTTTTAACCACATAGTTGAATTTTTAAGAAAGAAGAATAATCTTCGACTCAAAAAGACGATTTTTTGAACAAAATACGTGAATTTTCAATAAAATAGTTGAATTTTTAAATAAAAAAGATAAATTTTCAACCAAAAATAGAATAGTCAAATTTTGAGTTCAAACGGTTACTCAAAAAAATTTGAAGAATTTGAATTCGACTCAAGAATATAAATTTTCAACTAAAAATAGAATAGTTCAATTTCTAGATAAGAAAGTTAATTGATAAAAAAAAAAACGTTTTCAACAAAATTTTTCATTAATAAATACAAATACAAAATAGTTGTTGAATTTTCAACAAAAAAGGTGAATTTCTAACAAAATACTTAAATTTTTAAATAAGAAAATGAATTTTCCACCGAGAAGATTAATTTTCATCATAAAGGACATGTTTTTAACGAAATACATGAATATTTAATAAAACTGTTGGATTTTGAAGCCAAAAAAAATACAGTTGAGTTTTCCACCAGAAAATATGATTTAAAAAAAAAAGTTAATTTTTTACCAAGTTGTTGAAATTTTCACCAAGTTGTTAAATTTTTGAATAAATATTGATTGAGAAAATACATTAGCGTTATAATAATTTATACTAGATAATAACAATAAATTTCTTTTTACAACGATAATTTACTTATCGCTATAATACTCGAAACAGAACGTGAAAAATGTTTCAAACAATTAAATTTAATCATAGAACTTTTATCCATTTAAATTCTAATCAATAAAAAATTAATTGCAAAAATAATAATTTAAAAATTGTATTGTATGTGTTTATTATAACGGAGAAATAGATTCGCTTAGTTACAGTTTCAAGCATAAAAAAAGCAGTTTATAATGGGAAAAGCAAAAGACTACAAAAAGGTTTACTTCTCGCGCGACATTTACTCCGCAAATGCTCCTGCCCATAAATCCCTCTATTGCTCCGCCTGGGCTATAGAAACTCCTACTACTTATGGTACTCTTAGAGCGTGACGGTAGGCTTTGAGAACAGTTTACTTCTCGCACGATATTTGCGGAGTAAATATTGCGCGAGAAGTAAACCCTTTTTGAAGTTAACCGTCACGCTCTCAAAGTTCCAAAATAAACAGAACTTTCTACAGGCAAGACCGAGCAATAGAGGGATTCATGGGAAAGAGTATTTGCGGAGTAAATGTAGCGCGAGAAGTAAACTTTTTTGTAGGCTTCCGTCACGCTTTCAAATAGACCGCACACTCGAGCAGCGCTGTGGGGTGCAGTTTTGTGTTGAATTTGGAAAGTCCGCGACCATGACTTTCATCATGATTAAGCAGGCGTACGGATAGGATGTAATAAGCGTGTAAGCTGTTTTTTACAGGCGCTGCTCTAGCGTGCTTCCCATTTTGAGTGCTTGACGGAAGCCTACAAAAAGGGTCTACTTCTCGTGCTATATTTACTCCGCAAATTCTCAGAGGCATTTGCTCCGCTATTGCTCCGTCTGGGCTATAGAAAGTTAGTCCTACTACTTATGGAACGGGCCCTGTAGGTAACTTGGAGGGGTGCCGTATCCAAATGAATTATCTCTTCTGAATTTTGTGATATTTAATGTGTTTATTATAAGGGAGGAAATAGATTTGCTTAGTTACAGTTTTAAGAATGAACAAAAAGCAGTTTATGAGAGGTAAAGCAAAAGACTATCATAGGGACTGAATTTACAAATAGCGAAATAAAGAAAATCTAAATTATACTATACTGAATTAATTAATTTTGGATCTTTCATCCGGTCTTGCAAGACCGAACTAAATGCTTTCCATTTTGAGAGCGTGATAAAAGCCTACGAAAAGGTTTACTTCTCCCACGATATTTACTCCGCAAATGCTTCTGCGCATAAATGCCTCTATTGCTCAGCCTGGGCTATAGAAAGTCCTACTACTTATGGAACTTTCAGAGCGTGGCGGCAGGCTTCAAAAACGGCTTACTTCTCGCACGTTATTTACCCCGCAAATTCTCCGAGGCGACATTTGCGAAGTAAATATCGTACTACTGTCAAGCTCTGAAAGATTCATAAGTAGTAGGGCGTTCTATAGCCCAGGCGGATCAATGAAGGGATTTATGGGCAAGAGTATTTGCGGAGTAAATGTAGCGCAAGAAGTAAACTTTTTTGTAGGCCAAGGATTCTTCCGGCGTAAGGATTCTTCCGGATGATCAGATATCTCGACAAATAAATACAACAAAAAGGAAAAACGGGCAAAATCAATTCCTAATGTTGAGGAACTAACTAAATATACCCAAATCTTGGAAAACCGTGCAGCTTCTGGATTCTGATAACTAAAAATTGAGTCTTTTTCTAAAAAGTATAAGCTTATGATTTGCAATAAAAATTCAACGTCACACTTTAATTACCTGTGAAAACATTGTACTATATTTATTCAAACGGAATTTATTTTATCATTACGCATTAACTGCGAGCCTGTTTCCATTTTCATGCAACAAGCATCAAACTATAACAACAAATTAAGGTAAACAGATATTCCTATATTTTAATTATTTACCTATGAAAATTATATATTCGTCACGAGATATTATATACAATATTTATGTCCCCTTTTCGTAACTAGCAAACATTTATTAACATGCCCTCAGGATATTGTTAATAATGAAAACCAGTATGCATTGGTCCTTACAAAGTTATAATTTTTTTATTTTTCTGAGATTGAAACTAAATAAATCAAGTGGATTTATTTCCGCATTTTTTGCAACTGATAAAAAAAAACTCTCTGTAACAGACACAATTTTTTGTTAATGAGCAAATTGGAAATCTCATTTTTTACAATTTAAACTAAAAATACGAATCTTAGCATTAAGTGGTTTCCAGAAAATTTTTAGATATAATTCAGGCGAAAAATGTTGTCAAATAAAATGTTATTGTAGCTTGTGTCCTTTTTCCAAAAAGGTATTTTTTTTAAATATATTTTTATAACAAAAGTTTATAACAAATTTTTAGATCTTTTTTGGCTAAATAACTTTTGCCTTTTCATTTTTGTTTGTACCTTATGTCGTTTTTCCAAAAGTTAAATTTTTTTATTTTGGATTTTGTTTTTTACGATTAAAAGAAAATCTACTTGTTCTATCTAAAAATTATCAATAACAAATTTTCAGATCCTTTTTGGGTGAACAACTTTTTTTTATTAATATTTCTCATATCTTGTGCCGTTTTCCAAAACATTTGATTTTTTTATTTTTGACGTTATTTTTCCGATTGAAACATAAACTACCCGCCTGATCAACAAATTATTGATAACAAATTTGTAGCTCTTGTTTAGATGAACAACTTTTGTCGATTCATTTTTTTCATGGTTTGTGTCGTTTGTCCAAAAATTAAATTTTTTATTTTCAATGTTTTTTAATTTTCTAATTTTCAAGGAAAGAGATCAATTTTTAACCAGAAGGATACATTTTCAACTGAGTAGGTCAATTTTCTACCAAAAAAGATAATTTCTAATGATGTTTTTAAAATTATCAAACAAAAATTTGAAATTTTTAAGGAATTTTCAACCTAATAGTTAAATTTTCAACAAAGGAAATGAATTTTGAATCAAGAACATTTATTTTAGAAAAAAAAATTTAATTTTCAACAAAATAGAGAAATTTCCAACCAAATAATTAAAGCCTAAACTGAATAAGATGCATTTTCAACCAAACATGAAATAATCAAATTTTCAGTTAAATAAATTAATTTTCACCCAAAAGAAATCTAAGCAAAATATTGAAATTAAAAAAAAAGGATTTTCGACTGAAATGGTGAATCATCAACCAAAAATATTGCTCGAATAAAATATAATAGTAGATATTTCAACCAAAAAAGATTTTAATATTAATCTAAAAACAGCTGAGTTCCACGAGGAAAGACGAATTTTCAACAAAATAGTTCAATTCTTAAAAAAAAAAAAAACACGCGTTTCGTCGAAAATTAATCACTAACAAATTTTCAGATCTTTTTTGAACGCACAATTTTTTTTGATTAATTTTTTTTCGTACTTTGCGTCGTTTTTCCAAAAATTTAATTTTTTTATTGTTAATGTTATTTTTCACGATTAGAACAAAAACTACGCATCCTATCAAAAAATAATGAGTAACAAATTTGTAGCTCATTTTGGGTAAATGAATTTCGTCTATTCATTTTTTTCGTATCTTGTGTCATGTATCTGAAAATTGAATTTTTCTATTATTAGTGTTTCTTACACATATAACAAAAACGGTATTATTTTTTCAATAAAAGCAAGTAATTTTAACGCATACATTTACTTTACAAACGAAGAATTCATAGTGTAGACGATTTGTTAAGTTAATTTGTTTATAAAAATTATGAACATAAAAAACTAAAAAATCTACTTTTTCTTCACACTTTGCATTCAAATAAAAGTTTAAACAAAATAAAATTAAAAAATCAAGCCACATAACTCTCTTCAAAATTTAATGCTGAATTTTTCTATAAAAAAAAATCCAAAATTGGTTAAAAATTGCCAGCTACAAGTTATTTTGAACGTCGTTTTTTTATTCTATCCCACTGTGTACCCTAGTGTCCAGTGGCTGTATTTTATCATATTTCAGTGGCCAATCATTGTTTTAAAAAAATTGTTTTCAATTTCTTTGAACATAAATTAGTCACAACTTTTAACGCTTAACTTATGGTCATTCAAATCTTTACAAAATTGATTATCCATCTGTGTATTTTAGAATTCCGTTTGAATCCTATAGATTTTTTTTAGAAATTTGTTAAACTAGAAAAATTCCCTGTGGGGACAATCATTTCACCGATTACCCTACTTCGACTTTGATCCTGGTTATTCTGGGTTTACTCTATCTGGACGCAAGTTGTGGACTTGATTTCCATATCCTATTTCTTTTGATATCCCTTTTCCAATAATGCCCCTTTCCCCTGTCAAGCAGTAAAGTGAGAGGTGAAAGAGATCGGATAAGTTCTCGAAAGCTCGATAAAATGTGTTTCCAAAAATCTGGAATTCGTTTCTGAAGACGACGGCGAGAGTAAAATAAGTCTCGACTTTTCCGCAATGGACTTTGGATGAACAAAACCATAACGTTACCATTCACTGAGCTAGCAAAACATTTGCCGCAGTCGCAAAGCTTGCAGCAGCTAATAACTTTTTCTGCTTTTATCTCTCTCTTCCTTTTCCGGACAATGCATTTCATTCTACAGAGAATAAGAATGAAACAGGATGTTCTTGCTAATTCATATCTGGTTCAGTTCGGTTATGCGGATGAGATTCTCTTTTCCGTGCGGAAAGCTTGATGTGGGCCTGGTAAGGTTCTGACCAGTTTGCCCTACTTTTGGTATGGCCCTGATCAGGTAAACTAGAATGAGCCCAGGTAGCCGAAAAACTTCATTTTTTTAATTCTGACTATTCATATTCAAATATCAGCATTTTATTCTTATTATATTAATATATTTATTATTATTATATTTATTTATAATAATTTATTCAATATATTATAATAATAATTATTATGATTATATGATATTTTATTTTATTCTTATAAAGTCTTTTATAAACGGAAGAAATCTAATTTAGATTAAAATTGAAATATTCCCAATTTATTTATTTCAAGCAAAAGAGATTACGTTTCGACCAAAAAAGATGACTTTTTAACAAAGAAGTTTAATTTTAAACAATATAATTGAATTCGTAACAAAATAGTTGAATTTTTATCGAAATTTTTGAACTGTCTACCTACACAAATTAATTTTTAATCCAAAAGGACGAACTTTATGTCCAAATAGACCAATTTTTAAGAAAACAGTTGAATTTTCGACCAAAAAAGAAGAATTTTGAACAAAATACTTGAATGTTCAATAAAATAATTACAGCTTCAACAAAATATTTAAATTTTTACCGAATTCCGGAAGATTTCAACTACAAAGATGAATTTTCAAATAAATAGCCGAATTTTTACACGAAAAAGGTGAAACTAGAACCAAAAACAGTTGAATTTTCAATCGCGAAAGTTGCATTTTCAAGAAAAACATGAATTCTAAACAAAAAATAAAATTGTTTGGACCAAAAAGGAATCGAATGTTCATCAGAATAGTTAAATTTTTAACAGAAAGATTGACTATACAACAGAATAAGTAAATTTTCAACAAAAAAGTGACATTTAAAAAAATGTTTTGAATTTTTAATCTACAAAGATGAAGTCTCAAACAAACAGACAAATTTTCAACCAAGAATATTAGTTTTCTACCAAAACAGATGAATTTTCAACGAAATATATGAATTTTCAAACAAATAGGTGAATTTTGAACGGAAAAAAATCAATTTTCAACTGAAAATAGAAAAGTTAAATTTTCATTAAAAACATTAATTTTCAACAAAAATAAAAAGGAATTTCAAGCAAAATATATGATTTTTCAAACAAATAGTTAAATTTTCAACAACAGAAGGTAAATTTTAAACAAAAGAATAAAAAGTTGAATTTTCATTAAAAAATTAATATTCAACAAAAGAAAACGAATACTCAACACAATAGTGAATTTTTCGACGATAATGATGAATTTGCATTTAAAAAACTGAATTTTTAACAAACCAGTTAAATTTTCAACCAAAAAAGAAAAATTTTCAACCAAAGTGACGAATTTTCTACAAAACAGGTGAATTTTCAATCAAATATTTGACTTTACAACAGAATAATTAAATTTTCAACAAAATAGTTGAATTTTTAACTAAATTGTTTAATTTTTAAACTAAACAAATAAATTCTTAACCAATCAGATGCTTTTTGAACCAAGAAGATTAATTATATACCAAAAAATATTATTTTTCAACAAAATATATGAATTTTTAAATCAACAGGTGAATTTTTAAGTAAAATAGATCAATTTTTAACCAAAAATATAAAAGTTGAATTTTCGGTAAAAAAATTAATTTTCAACAAAAATAAAAACGAATTTTAAACAAAATATATCATTCTGCAAACAAACAGTTGAATTTTTAAGAAAATAGTCAAATTTAATTTTTTAACCAAAAAAGAGGAATATTCAACAACATGGCTGAATCCTCAATCAAAACAGATTATTAATTTTTAAGCAAATAGTGGCATTTTTAACCAAGATATATTAAGTTTTTACCAGAAGAAATAAAAATTGTTAATAAAATAAATTATTTTTAACCATAAATATTAATTTTCAACTAAGGAGATTAATTTTCTACTAAAAAACACAAACTTTCGTTAAAATTCGTTAATTCATAACCAAATAGTTGCATTTTTTGCTAAAAAGATGAATTTTCAAAAAAATGCATTTTTCACCAAAAAAAAGTTAAATTTTCAACCAAAGAGGTGAATCTTGAAAAAAAAATAATTTTGAACAAATCAGTTCAACTTTCAATTGAGGAGTTTAATTTTTCACCAAAAAAGAAGAATTTTTAAATAAATAGTTAAATTTTCAACCAAACTGATGTTTTACCAAGAAGTGTAGTTTTCTACCAAAAAAAGTGAAATTTTCAACAAGAAGACATGAATTTTCAACAAAAATTGTTGAATTTCGAAACCAGAAAGACGAATATTTTACAAAAGAGTGAATTTTCAATAAAAGAAATTAATTTTCTACTAAATTGTTGAATCTTCAAGTGAAAAAAAACTAATTTTTTACAAAACAGTTGGATTTTCCTCCTGAAAATATGAATTCTCAACGACACATGAAATATTTCATATTTGAATCAAAAAAATATTTTTATTTGAAACCACAAATAGTTAAATTCGACCAAAAAGTACGGAATTCCAACGAAATAGTCAAATTTTTAACCAAAGAGATGAATTTTTAAACAAAATTATCAATCTGTGACCAAAAAATTGAATTTTTAACAAAGTATTTTAATTTTTGACCAAAAAAGACAAATTTATTACAAAAAAGTTGAATTTTCAACCACACGGTCGAATTGTGAAAAAAATATTTAACTCTTTTTAGTTAGAAAAAAAATAAACAAAAGAACGAATTTTCAACCAAAATGATGAATTTTAATATGAAATTACGAATTTTTGAGAAATAGTGATTTTTCAGTCAAGGAAGAAATAAAAGTGTATCCAAGTAGTTGAACTTTCAAACCAAAAGACGAATTTGCAGTAAAACAGATTAATTTTCAACAGAAAAGTTAAATTAAAAAAAAAATGAATCTTCAACCAAAAAAATATATTTTTATTAAATAAGTTTAACTTTTATCCAAGAAGTGGAATTTTCAATTAAAAAGTATCAATTTTTAACGAAATAGTTACATTTTTAACTGAAAAAGATTAATTTTTAATGATTAATGTAATAGGGGTTATTTCAATAAAAAAGATTTAAATTTTAAAGAAAAAACAGTTCAATTCAACCAAAAAAGACGAATTTTTAGGAAAATAGTTAAATCCTCCATCAAAGAGCATTATTTTTTAATCCAACAGTATCATTTTTAGCCAAAGAAAGTTTCAATTTCTACAAAAACAGGGACTTAATTTTGTAACTCTTTCACTTTCACTTCCATTTTTTCGAAATTCTCGTCAAAATTCCCTAATTTTTCCTAGACTACTTTTTCATTTCCCCTGCCCATTAATTTCAAATTAAAATGCAAAAATGTATTATCCTAGACAATTATTTAAAGTGTCTCTTATAGAAATTCCCTGACCAATAAAATTCCATAATTTCCAGGTTTTTCCTGACATAAGGCTAACCTGATGGGCCACACATGACTTGTAACGCTTTTGCAGATGATAACCCCACTTAGGGAAAACTTGTCAGGGCCCTCTAAATTTTTTTAAAGAATGCCTTAGATTCTGAAATTATAATAATTGTACACAATAAAGATTAATTTCTGATGAAAAAGTACGATTATTTCTATCTAACAAAATTAGATTTTTCCAATTAAATTAGTGAAATGAATAAATAATAATAAAATAATAAATATAAAGGACTTTATATTTATTTGCAGCTTTCTTCCAAGGAAGTCTTGTAATGGTTTTTCCTAATTTATATAATTTATATATAATTTATACACCGCCATTAACCTGCTTGCCTTACCTCTTCACGCAAACTTCCCCTCATGTAGCTGAGGGATCGCCAGACGCTGTCACCGACCCTTGTCGGCAGAGGGGTTCTTTGTGCTAATGAGAAATATAATGAGAAATACAAATATTAATTAAGTAGGAATATTAGTTCAATGATAATAAATTGAAAAATAATACCAGAATTGAGGCAAAATTACTAGGTTAGATTAAAATTGCGAATCTTTAATATCACTCGTGTCTAGATGTCGTCTAATAATTTTTTGATCGTGTCAGCAAGACTATGTTTGTCAATAATTAAAGATACCGCTATTATAAAGCCCCAATAACGCCCGATGATGATTTAACCTCTTTTATTCAAAATAGAAATACTGTTCAGGGCCTTGTCAGCGCCCCTTTTTAAAAGGGGCTAAGTAGGGCAGTTTCTGCATGGTGATCTCGCATAATAATCCAAACGAGAGTAGAAATTTTCCAGACATACGGAAGCCGAGTAATTTAAAGTGGTCCATTTGAAGGTAGAATCTATTAATCTGATCAAGATGACGCACACGGCGGCGCCGATCGCTTTTCAATACTGTAGTCGCCTTAGTTGATTTAGCAACGTTTACTCGAACTGAAATGCTCAATCGAGACCAGTCGTTCAAGAACGGATCTCAAATAGGTCGATAGCGCAATGATAAACAAAGCGGGCTTTGATGAATTGAACCCCTTGATTTGAGCTCGATGAGGTATCGTTATACTGAATACATTAAAGGATTGAAAAGTGTTATCTTAGTTTCTAAAATATCCCAATTGTAATTTTAGTTTTTGAATTATTTGAAATTTTGCATACATTTAATGTGAAGTCAGTAATATTGCGCAAAATATAATGCATATTGTTTTTAAGTAGTCGAGGGATCGCCAAACGCTGTCACCGACCCTCTCCTCCAGGGAGGTTCTTTGTGCTAATGAGGAATAAAATAACAAACGTGAACAAATTTAATTTTGCAATTAGCAATTTAAAAATATTATGGTCGAAATCTACGTTTTTTGGCGATTCCTACGATATTTTACTTGCCTCAACAAGCTGAAAATTAGAACAAGTGCATTTTCAGGGTTTGGACTCAAATGATAAAAAAAAATATCAAAATAGCACTCTTATGAATTAGGCTAAGAATTATACATAATAAAATATTTTAGAAATTCAAAACACCACTGTTTTGCCACTATTTTTCAGAATGTATGACACTATAAACACTATTTTTGATCCCGGAAGTAAGTCTGGACACTTAAGTTGTAAATATTTAAAATTAAAAAATTTCCACTACGGAACGCCAAAAAGAGAGTCGCCGACAGCGTCTGACGATCCCATAATTACATGTGGGGAAGTTGGGTAGATGGGGTAGAGCAAGCAGGTAGCCGACTATTTCTGTAATCCTTCCCCGTCTCTTTTATTCTACTAGGTAGCTGAGGGATCGCCAGACGCTGTCACTGACCCTTGCTAACATGGGGGGGGGGGTACTTTGTACTAATGAGAAATTGAATAGGAAATGGAATTTCAAGATACAATGTATTAAACTCAAACTAAAATCTGCGTCAACTAGATATAATTGATATTTAAATAGGACCAGTCGATTTATTGCTATATCGCAGTTTAAAAGTTTCAATGATAGGTTCATTTACAGCTATTGCAGTTGAATTTCAGTTATTCTCTAAATGGCATGAAAAAAATGTCTAATTTTCAACTTATGACGGCAAATAAGGTATTGCACTTATGCTGATTTTCAACTTATAAGGCAAGTAACACATCGTTGAAATTGTAAAGAAACTTACATGTTGAATATAACATTTTCAAGTTACTAATTGCAAAATAAAAAATTTTTATGTTTCGTATATTATTCCTTATTAGTATGAAGGAACCCTAGCAGACCAGAGTCGGCGACAGCGTCTGGCGATCCCATAGTTATATGAGGGGAAGTTCGATAGAGGGGGTAGAGCAAGCAGGTAGCCGACTATTTCCGATGCCCGTTTGATCGCCGCCTACCTTCTTGCTCTACCACCTCTACTCAACTTCCCCTCATGTAGCTGAGGGATCACCAAACGCTGTCGCTGACCCTTGTCGCCAGGGGGTGTAGGGGGGGGGGGCACTTTGTCCTGATGAAAAATAAAATTCGAAACGGAATATCGGGATAAAATTTATTAAACTCAAACTAAAATCTGCGTCAACTAGAAACAATTGTTATGTAAGTAGGACCAGTCGATTTATTGCTATATCGCAGTTTAAAAGTTTTAATGATAGGAACATTCACAGCTATTGCAGTTGAATTTCGGTGAACCTCCAAATGCCATGAAAAACATTTCTAATTTTCAACTTATGACGGCAAGTAAGGATCGCACTTATTCTAATTTTCAACTTATTAAGGCAAGTAATCGTTGAAATGATCAAAAAACTTAGATTTTATATATAATATTTTTAAGGTGCTAATTGCAAAAGTAAAAAATTTTATGTTTCGTATATTATTCCCCATTAGTATCAAGGCACCCTGGCTGACCACAGTCGGCGACAGCGTCTGGCGATCCCACAGATACATGAGGAGAAGTTGGGTAGAGGGATGGAGCAAGCAGGTAGACGGCGATCAAATGAATTAAACTAATTGGTTGAAAAATAAACTCCTTTGATAGAAAATTCATTTTTTTGTTGTAGAATATTTATCATTTTAGTTGAAAATTTATTTCTTAGGTTGAAAATTCAACTGTTTCGTCGAAAACTCTTTTTGTTTAGTTGAAAATTAATTTTTTCAAGTGACAGTTTAACTGTTCGATTTTTGGTTGAGAATGTTTTTTTTTTAATTCAACTATTTGGTTATTTTAAGTTTCAATAAAAAACAGTTGAATTAAACCAAATAGATGACTTCCAACAAAATAGTTTAATTTTTAACCAAGAATTATTTTTCAGTCAATGAAAAAACAAACATTTATTACAAATTTTGAAATTTCAAGCCAAAAAGATGAATTTCCTGTAAAAAGTTAAGTTTCGACACGAACAAATGAATTTTTGACAAAAAAGTTTTATTTTGAATAAAAAAATATGAATTTTTACACCAAAATACTTGAATTTTCAATCCAAAAAGAGGAGTTTTTAACAAATCGTTAGGTTTCGACCACATAAATGAATTTTTAACCAAATTGATGAATCTTCAAACAAAAAAAGGAATTTTAGTCAAATAGTTGAATTTTAAAAACGAAAAGAAGAATTTTCTACAAAACAAGACAAATTTTTAACATAATACATGAATTTTCAACTAAAAATTATAAAGATTAATTTTCAGATAGAAAAATAACTTTAAAAAACGAATTTTTAACGAAATAGCAAAATTTTCAAACAAAGATATGACTTAAACAAAAATAGAATAGTTCAATTTTCAGTAAAAAAATGGTTTTTTAACCCAATAAAAAATATTTTTAGCCAAACAGATGAATTTTCAACCAAGAAGCCTAAATTTTTATCGAAAAAGATCATTTTTACACAAACAATGGAATAGTTCAACTTTCATATAAAGAAGTGAATTTTCAACAAAAATATTGAATCTTCATCCAAGAAATTGAATTTTTAACAAAATATTTACATAAATGTTCAACTAATGAAGATAAATTTCCAACTAATAAAGACAAATTTTAAACAAAAAGAAAGGATTTTCAACAAAATATTTTAATTTTTAACCAAAGAAATAAATTTTTAACCCAAAAGATGGAGCTTCAACTAATGAGATTACTTTTATACCAAAAAGGACGAATTTTCAACAAAAAAGTTGAATTTTCACCTGAAAGAGATCAATTTTCTAGCCAAAATGGAATAATGAAATTTTTAGTAAAAAAAATTCATTTTCAACTAAATACAATAAATTATTATTAAGGAATTAATTAAATTTTCAACCAAAGAGGTGAATTTTCAACCAAAGACATAAATTCTAAATAAAGAAGAATAATTTCATACTAAAACAGATTAATTGAAACTAATTAATTATTCGAAAATAATTTTTAACAAAATATAGGAATAGAATACAATTCCTATAAAAAAAAGATTAATTTTCGACAAAAAATAGAAGTTACATTTTCATTAAAAAAAAATATTTTTCAATGAAAAAGACTAATTTTCAACCAAAGGAATGAATTTTCTACCAAAGAGATGAATTCTAAACTGAAAATATTAATTTTTAACAAAAGACATGCATTTTCAACTGAAGAAATTAATATTTAACCAAAAATATGAATTAGTCATCAAAAAAATTAATATTCTACCACAAAATATAAATTTTCAACAAAATACAGGAATATTAAACCAAATAGTTGAATTTGTAATTAAAGAAGATACATATTCAATTAAATATTGAATGTTTGAATTTTCAGTTAGAAAAATAAATAAAAATATTTTGCAACAAAATAGTTAAATTTTGAACAAAAAAAGGGGGTTTCAACTGAAATTATGAATGATCAATAATAGTTAAATTTTCAACCAGAAAAGATTAATTTTAACCAACCAGTTGTGACAAAAAAAAAGAGTAATTTCTACCAAAATAGATGAATTTCCAACCCAAAGAGACGAATATTCAACCATAAAGAATAACTTTTTTATCTAAATTATTGAATTTGCAATAAAATAAAATAATAAAATAAACTTCAGCTTCAGTTTATCGAGAATTCCCTGACATTCAGGAATTCCCTGACCTATGGTAACCCAGATAAACTTTTTTTCATCGTAAATTTTCAATATCTGACTTTACAGAACCATTTTTCTAATAAAATTGATTATCTTATACAAAGTAGAATTAAATTGATTAAGGAATACCAATTTTATTCGCAAAGTCGCTTTGCCCCTGACAATCGGTTTTGCCCCAATCTACCCTACCGTAAAATTTACTAAAAAAGATAAATTTTCAACTAAAAAGGATAAATTTTCAATATAAAAAAAACGAATTTTCAACAAAAAAGTTTGATTTTCACCTAAAACAGATCAATTTTCAACTTCAAATATAATTCTTAAATTTTCAGTCGAAAAATTAATTTCTCAACAAAGATTAAATTTATATGAAAAAATATTAATTATCGACGAATAATTGAGTAATTAAATTTTTAGGTAAAACATGAATTTCCCATAAAAGAGACTAATTTGTAAGCAAAGAAATTAATTTTTAACAAAGAAGATTAATTTTCTTCTGGAAAATTAATTTATTTTTCGACCAAATAGTTGAAATTTCAACTGAGAAAGATCAATTTTCAACCAAAAATAAAAAAGTTAAAATTTTTATTTAGAAAAAAAGTTTTCAACAAAAAATGTAATAATCGATATTTCAACCAAAAGAGATTTTGATTTTTAATAAAAAACAATTAAATTTATACAAAAAAGTAGAACATTCAACAAAATAGTTGAATTGTCAACTAAAAAATATTAATTCTCAACTAACCAGTTGTGATTTTTAAACAAAGAAGATGTCATTTATACCAAAATGGATGAATTTTCAACCCAGAAAGACGAATTTTCAACAAAACAGTTAAATTTTCAATCAAGAAGGATGACTGTCCAAACAGAATAATGAAATTAGCTTCAACTTCAATTTATCGAAAATTGCCTAATTTTCTGAATTTTCCCTGATCTGTGTCAATCCAGATAATTATTTTTACAACATACATTTTCAATATATGACTTTACAGAACTATTTTTCTAATAAAATTGATTATCTTATACAAAGTAGAATTAAATTGATTAAGGTATAGTAATCTTATTCGCAAAGTCGCTTTTGCCCCGGCGCGGGCGGTCGATCTTGCCCCGGTCTACCCTAGGGCAAAATGCACTTCATGTTGAAAGTTGTACACTCTGGAGATTTAATCTTCACGTGAAAATATTTTAATAAAAATAGTTTAAATATGAAGTTAAGTAAAGTCGAGAGTTCTGAAAAAGTTTTCCAGGTTATCGTAGATAAACAGAGTCAACTTACCGACGACCGTGATCTCATTGTCAGTCACGTTGTAAAACGTATGAATCGGACCCCACTCAATCTCTAAATCCACGTGCTCTGAATTTTAAGTAAATGTCTTTATAAAATTTTCTCCGCCTCAGAAATCACCCTTATTTTTCACTTTCCTTTTACAGGAAAAGTATTTTGGGAATTTAAAAACATTCTAATTTTTCAAGTAATGCGTCACTTCCAAACAATGGATTGTTAATAACTTTTACTTTTTTTTAATAACTTTTTCCAGTAAAGTTTCTTAATACTTGATATTTTCCTGATTTTTTACTGAACAAGTTTTCATTTTCTCTAAACATAAACATTTAAAGAACAGCATTTTAATCTTGCAACATTTGCAACATAGAATCTTTTATAAATGGAATAAAAATTTAATTAAATCAAATTAAAATTTTTTAATTGATTGAACCAGTTACATTTTCAACTAAATAATTGAATTTTTTACAATCAGTTGAATTTTCATCTAAATCAAATTTCCAATCAAAAGCGGTTGGATTTTTAATTCGAAAAGTTGAACTCTCAACGAAAAATATAAAATTTGATATTTAAAAAACAACAAAAAAAGAAATTTCATCAAAATAGATCAAAACAATTTTTTTACAAGGTAGTTTAACTTTTAACTCAAAAGTTGAATTTTCCATAAAAAAGACGACTTTTTTGTAGAACAGTGTAATTTTTAACCCAAAAATAAAAATTTGCAACAAAAACGTTAATTTGCAATCAGTCTCAATTTTGACCAAACAAGTGGAAATTCCAGCACAGAAGATTAGTTTTCTACCAAAAAAGATGAATCTTTATCTTGAAAAGATCAATTTTAACCAATATTGAAAAAGTCTAATTTTTTGTTAAAAAAATAAATTTTTAACAGAAAAATCGAATTTTTTACATAATAGTTCGATTTTCAATCAAAGAGATGAACCTTTAACTAACAAAATAAATTGTTTACAATCTGATTCTACTTTTACCCAGTTAGTTGATTGACCAACTAAAAAAATTAATTTTCAACCAAAAATGGAATATTTACATTATTAGTTAAAAAACTTAAGTTTCAACTTTTTAATTTTTAATTTAATTTTTAATTTTTTTTTATGTTCTATTTTAGGTAAAAAAAATTAATTGCCAAGCAAAAAAATGAATTTTCAACCAAAGAGATGAGTTTTCAACCAAAAAAGATAAATTTCCAACTAATAATGTGAAATAGTTGTTATTTTGTAAAGACAGTGGAATTTTCAACAATGAAGATGTCTTTTTGATAAAATACTCGAATTTTCGACAAAATAATTTAATTTTCAAGCAAAAGAAGTCGAATTTTTAATACGAAAAGTTGAATTTTTAACGAAAAATATAATATTTGATAATTCAACAACAAAAAAACTAATTTTCAACAAAATAGTCAAATTTTTAAACAAAGAGTTAAGTTTTCAATGAAATAATTAAATTTTTAACAAAATAGTTCAATTTTTAACATACAAGGACGAATTCTCAACTAAAAAGACCAGTTTTCAACAGATAAAAAATTTTTCAACACGATAATGTGATTGTTCAACATAAAAGTTAAGTTGCACGTGAATAGGTGCATTTGTACCTAAAGAAAAGTAAATTTCAACCAACAAGAATAGTCTTCTACCCAAAAAAAGACGAATTTTCAACTAAAAGAAATCAATTTTTGACCAAAAAAGGAAAGTTAAACTTACAGTTAAGAAAATAAAGATAATAATAATTTTAAACCGAAATTGAATAGTTTAATTTTTGTTGAAATTTTGTTATCTAAGTTATTAAATTTCCATTACGAAAGACGATTTTTCTGTAAACAGTGGAATTTTTAACAAAAAAGTTAATTTTCAACCAAGTAGTTGCATTTTTAACTGAAAAAGAGGATATTTCAACCAAAAAGATTATTTTTTATTATTTGAATGTTTATAGTCACATCAACTGCCAGGGTCATTAGCGACTGTACTGTAGGGTTAATTATGAACTAAAGATCTTTTTCAGAAATGGATCATTTTTAACTTCTGAAAACAGATTTTTCTCCTTCGCTCCGGCGGGAATCCGCTACGACCGGCAATCGCAAGACATGAGGTTTGATTCCCACTGGAGCGAAGGAAAAAAATTCTTCTTTCAGAAATTGAACATTTTTAATGTTTGAAAAAAGATCTTTCTCCTTCGCCCCAGTCTCTCTAGTAGCTTGCTGATTAAAGCATCCGACCAGGAATCGGAAGACGTGAGGTTTCATTCCCACCGGAGCGAAGGAGAAAGATTTTTTTTCAGAAATGGAACATTTTTAATTTCTGAAAACAGATCTTTCTCCTTCGCTCCGGCGGGAATCCGCTTCGGCCGGCAATCGCAAGACGAGAGGTTTGATTCCCACTGGAGCGCATGAAAAAAGTTCTTCTTTCTGAAATTGAACATTTTTAATTTTTGAAAAAAGATCTTTCTCCTTCGCTCCAGTCTCTCTAGTAGCTTGCTGATTAAAGCATCATACCGGAAATCGGAAGACGTGAGGTTTCATTCCCACCGGAGCGAAGGAGAAAGATCTTTTTCAGAAATGGATCATTTTTAACTTCTGAAAACAGATTTTTCTCCTTCGCTCCGGCGGGAATCCGCTTCGACCGGCAATTGCAAGACGTGAGGTTTTATTGCCACCGAAGCGAAGGAGGAAGATCTTCTTTCGGAAATTGAACATTTTTAATTTCTGAAAAAAGATCTTTCTTCTTCGCTGCAGTCTCTCTAGTAGCTTGCTGATTGAGGCATCAGACCGAAATCGAAAGACGTGAGGTTTGGTTCCCACCGGAGCGAAGGAGAAAAATCTTTTTTCAGAAATGGAACATTTTTAATTTCTGAAAACAGATCTTTCTCCTTTACTCCGGCGGGAATCCGCTTCGACCGGCAATCGCAAGGCGTGAGGTTTTATTCCCACCGAAGCGAAGGAGAAAGATCTTCTTTCGGAAATGAAACATTTTTAAATTCTGAAAAAAGATCTTTCTTCTTCGTTCCAGTCTCTCTAGTTGCTTGCTGATTAAAGCATCCGACCGGAAATCGGAATACGTGAGGTTTGATTCCCATCGGAGCGAAGGAGAAAGATGTTTCTTCATGAATGAAACATTTTTAATTTCTGAAAACAGATATTTCTCCTTCACTCCGGCGGGAATCCGCTTCGACCGGCAATCGCAAGACGTGAGGTTTGATTCCCACTGGAGGGAAGGAAAAAAATTCTTCTTCCAGGAATTGAACATTTTCAATTTTTGAAAAAAGATCTTTCTCCTTCGCCCAGTCTCTCTAGTAGCTTGCTGATTAAAGCATACGACCGGGAATCGGAAGACGTGAGGTTTCATTCCCACCGGAGCGAAGGAGAAAGATTCTTTTCAGAAATGGAACATTTCCAATTTCTGAAAGAAGATCTTTCTCCTTCGCTCCGGCGGGAATCCGCTACGACCGGCAATCGCAAGACGTGAGGTTTTATTCCCACTGGAGCGAAGGAGAAGGATCTTCTTTCAGAAATTGAACATTTTTAATATAAAATTAATTTTAATCAACGTGTAGATTTGAGTAATCACAGCGACAACTACAGAGGTCGAAATCGCGTTTCCGGGTATCGAATATAGGCCTTCTCAAAATATAAAATCTTTAATTCCACTCTAAGGTAGATAAAGAAAAGGGGCATCACAAATAGTAAACAGCACAAATCCCAAGAGCATTCCAAAATCTCTAATGAGTTCTGGGGTACGACCAGTAAGATAGAAAACAGTGAAAATCATTTCTTAATATTAAGGAACTGAATTAAATGAGGTCAAGTTTTGGAAAACCGTTGAATTAATTTGTGACTTGCAAAAAAATGCAAAGTCACACATCTCTGTTTTCGATAGTGTTGAATATCATACATTAGTTTGCAGAATGTGAACTAACTTTATCAAGCTTAAGAAAAAAATTTAATCTTCCCAATGCGGAAAAAAACAAAATTTGTAAACACAAATAAATTAGGACAAATGAGACTGTGACTTGTATAAGACACAGTAGAAAAATTTGAAAAATATTCATTAACGAAACTATCATCAAAATTCTTGATCGGTCGGCTTCCTTCATTTTAACAAAATGAGAATAGTGATTTTAATCCTGTTTTTCAACTTAGTGATTTTCATTCATCCTGTTGGTAATTATAATAATATCTATAATTTAAAGTGCATTATCAATTGTAGTAATTCGTGAAACTAAACTATCTACTAGTAAAATTCAACTAATTTATTCAGACAAAAGTGTGCCACAAAAGTTTAGTTCATACACAATTATGAAATAGTCAACAAACATGCTTATTTGAACAATTAATTATTGCTCATAACTATATTCCTTTAGAGTAATCCTAGGAAGATTTTTTTTCTGAAATATTTGGTTTCACTTTGACTTTTTAGTTATGAACAAATAATAAGTGAACCTCAAAAAGAATAATTTTTCAAATAGTCTTTTATTTTTTTGAATGAATTATTTTTGCTCTTTTCCTCATGCTCAAAAAAGTTACTTTACACACTATAGGTGTGTAAATGACTTGTGAAAGTTTTGTTTTAAATTTCAACAAAAAGTTTATTGCAAAGCGTGAAAGAAAAATTTGGAATGAAACATATTTTGATATTCGCCCGCCTCCAGAAAAATATCTTCACGAAAAAGAAAGAGATTGTTTAAATATGTTTTTCTCTTATGTTGTTTTATGAACGACTTATGTATAAAAAATTTATTAACGATTTGACGATTCATCCATAGAAATATGGAATTAATTTTTGTGTGAAAACAAGTGTTATTATAGAAACAATTTTCACAAGCAAACAAGCATTTCGACTATCTTTTGATAAATAGGTTTAATTTTTTTTGAAATCAACTGTAAATTTCTTGTTAAAGACTCCTTGCTGTTATATTTTTTCTAGTAGAAAAAACTATCAATTCTATAATAAATTTTACAAATAAATGGACATTTTGATCATGTTTTTAGAATTATGCTTACTTTTTTTGCAGTCAGCTAGAACTATCTTGACAAAGACTCCTTGCTGCAATATCTTTTATTGTGATAAAAACAACTAATTACATTAACAATTTTTATAAAAAATTGAAATGTTGATAATTTGTTTATTAGTAGCTCTAATTTTTCATTTTGCGGTATCAAGCAGAAAGCCTTTTTATAACAAAAGAATGTTCAAACTGTGCATTTGGCTCTAAAATTTGTCTAAATGTCTAACAATTTTTGTCAATTAAAAGTATGAGTTTTTAAAAATATGGATTTCTTTGTTTGTATGAATAAAAAAAATATAGCAGTTAATCTAATTTTATGCGAAGTTACAGATTTTGAATAGCTAACTATTGTGAATCACAAAAGAACGAATTTTATTGATTAGTTTCTTCATAACAATTTTTCGACTAAGAAGGGACAACTTAGGCTAGTATGTGTTCTAAAAATCGAAACTTTTTAATCACCCTATTGATGTAGTAATGACTTTTTCAAATAAAACTTTGGATATACTTCCGGAAAGGTCACCCAAGAATATCTGATCAATACTTGGCCTAGGGGTTCCTTTTAGACCCTAGTTGAACGCCCTAGAACGACTTTTGGCGCAAATCAATATATATTGAATTATTAATAATTTAGACTTTTTTTGTAAATAAGTTTTTTCAAAATGAATATTTTTCGAGAAAAATAAATTTTTATAATTCAGGGCGGGGTTCAGATCCAGTCACGCCGACCCCCATTTCCAACGGCAAAAAAAAACCACGCGCCCTAATATTGGGAGTTTTAAATGGCAGACCACCTCCCAATACTCATGCCAACCCCTTTTCCAACAAAAAATCTGAGAAGTCATTAGAATGAATCTGTATTATCATCGGAGTTGGTAAAGATCGTTCATATGTAGATAACTTTCATCAACTGTGAAACTGGAATTCACCAATATCAATCTAATAAAACTCCTCAAATAACAGCAATTCTTAACATCATTTCAGACTGAGTGCAGTTTGAAAATTTATAAATTACAAATGTTCAATTTCTGAAAAAAACATCTTTCTCCTTCGCTCCGATGGGAATCGAACCTCACGTCTTCCGATTGCCGGTCGGGTGCTTTACCCACTAAGCTACTAGAGAGGCCTCTGCGAAGGCGAAAGATCTTTTTTCAGAAATTAAAAATGGTCAATTTCTAAAAGAAGATCTTTCTTCTTCGTTCCGGTGGGAATCAAACCTCACGACTTCCGATGGCCGGTCGAAGCGGATTCCTGCCGGAGCGAAGAAGAAAGATCTTTTTCAGAAATTAAAAATGTTCAATTTCTGAGAAAAGATCTTTCTCCTTCGCTCCAGTAGGAATCGAACCTCATGTCTTCCGATTGCCGGTCGGCTGTTTTAACCACTAAGCTACTAAAGAGACCGGAGCGAAGAAGATACATCTTTTTTCAAAAATTAAACTTTTTTAATTTCTGAAAAAAGATCTTTCTCCTTCGCTCCTGTGGGAAGCGAACCTCGCGCCTTGTGATTGCTGGGCAGGTGCTCTAACCACTCAGCTACCAGAAAGATTGGAGCGAATAAGAAATATCTTTTTCCAGAAATCACAAATTTTCAATTTCTGAGAAAAGATCTTTCTCCTTCGATTCGGTAGGAATCGAACGTCACGTCTTCCATTCGCCGGTCGGGTGCTTTAACCACTAAGCTACTAGACAGACCAGAGCGAATGAGAAATATCTTTTTTCAGAAGTTAAACCTTTTTAATTTCTGAAGAAAGATCTTTCTCCTTCGCTCCGTTGCGAATCGAACCTCACGTCTTCCGATTGCCGGTCGGGTTCTTTGACCACTGAGCTACTAGAGAGGCCGCTGCGAAGGAGAAAGATCTTTTTTCGGAAATCACAAATTTTCAATTTCTGAGAAAAGATCTTTCTCCTTCGCTCCGGTGGGAATGGAACCTCACGTCTTCCATTAGCCGGTCGGGTGCTTTAACCACTAAGCTACCAGACAGACCGGAGCGAATGAGAAATATCTTTTTTCAGAAATCAAACGTTTTTGATTTCTGAAAAAAGATCTTTCTCCTTGGCTCCGTTGCGAATCGAACCTCACGTCTTCCGATTGCCAGTCGGGTTTTTTGACTACTGAGCTACTAGAGAGGCCGCTGCGAAGGAGAAAGATCTTTTTTCAGAAATTACAAATTTTCAATTTCTGAAAAACGATCTTGCTCCTTCGCTCGTTGCGAATCGAACCTCACGTCTTCCGGTTGCCGGTCGGGTGCTTTGACCACTAAGCTACTAGAGAGGCCGCTCCAAAGGAGAAGGATCTTTTTTCAGAAATTAAAAAGGTCCAATTCCTGAAAAATATCTTTCTCCTCCGCTCCGCTGGGAATCAAACCTCACGTCTTCCGATTGCTGGTCGGATGCTTTGATCACTTAGCTACTAGAGAGACTGGAGCGAATGAGAAATATGTTTTTTCAGAAATCAAACGTTTTTAATTTCTGAAGAAAGATCTTTGTCCTTCGCTCCAGTGGGAATCGAACCTCACGTCTTTCGATTTTCGGACAGGTGCTTTAACCACTAAGCTACTAGAAAGACTGGAGTGAATGAGAAACATATTTTTTCAGAAATTAAACATTTTTAATTTCGGAAAAAAGATTTTTATCTTTCGCTCGGATGGAAATCGAACCCCAAGTCTTCCGATTGCCGGTCAAAGCAGATTCCCGCCGGAGCGAAGGAGAAAGATCTTTTTTCAGAATATAAAAATTTCAAACTCCATCTAGTCTGAAATCACGTTAAGAATTTCTGTTATTCAAGGAGTTACCTTAGTTCAATATTGTTGTTTTTCAGTTTCACAGTTCGTGATAGCTATCCTTTGCAAACAACATCTTTTTCCAAAATCAATATTTTTCGAGAATTTGAAAAAAAACTAATAAAAAACAATCAAAATTAATAATAATTTAGTTTATATTGATCTGCACCAAAAATATTTTTAGTGCTTTCAAGTAGCGTCGAAAAGGAACCCCTAGGTCAAGTATCAAGTCAATATTTTCGTGTGACCTTTTCGGAAGTATGCCAAAAACTTTGACCAAATTACAATTTTCATCAAATTAAGTTAGTATTCAATACAATAAATGATTTATGACTCATTTTTTTCAGAATTAACGTGGCCATGGAATCGTGCCACAGTTCTCCCTGGAATAATTCGCCTTGGTGTTGTTCATTACCAACGTCCTAGCGGCCGTATTTCAACTTTAGAAGAAGGTCATTACCAAGTAGTAACAAGTAAGAAACACGAGTACATCATTGGAGTTCTCACAGAAAATTATGGTTTTTGTCGATTGGTGATTCCTAAAGGCACTTCTCCAATTCCCCCTGATCAGCTCGAAAACCCTCGTTACTATGAAGAAGTTCAAGTACGGATAGATGGTATGATTGCCAACGTGACTGCACCACTTGTGGTTTCTAAAAGTATATGGGATTTCATTTTCAATCCTCACGATCCATCGCACATGCTTGCTGCCCAGGTAGGAGCTTAATTCAACTCCGTTTTTGAAAAGAAAAACATTTTTGCATCGTCATAAATTTTCGTTTTCGAATGATTCATCAGTTTACGATGTTCAGCGAGAAATATTATATTGTGAGGTACCAAATTCACTGCAGTTTTTCAAACTTATATCTGTATTTGTATTGTTGATTACTACTGTAAGAAATTTGATAATTTTCAGTAATGAATTTTGTTGTTCTTTTTCTGGGAGGGGGGAGTGATAAATAGCCCTAATTTTATTTATAATTTAATGATATTTTCGCATATCAATAAAAAATGTATTTGAATTATTTGATCACTCAATTAATTCTCTAGTGTTTCTTTTTGTTATTACTATTTATTATATAAAATATCAGTGATTGAATAAAAAATAACATTGTTTCATATATTTTATTGGTTATTGTTTTATTTAAATTTCCTTTATGAAAAGATTTTATTCTAGGAATATTGCAATACGGTTATTTTGAATGGTATTTTAAGTAACTTCTACTAATTTAATCAGTCATTTTGCATAATTTCAACTCCAACTTGCGGCAACCGAGTGATTCATTTTGAATGTTCTGGTCAGAAGCTTTCACCATACATTGCATTCAAGTGACTGATTTATTTAGAAATAATGACTCCTTCACCTGCTAAGACGACTGTTTTTTAGTAAAGATTACTCATTTTTCATTCAACACATGCATGAAAAATTTGATCAGTCAAATTTCGTCCAATTTAAAAAATAGAAGCTTAACGACTGACAAATCAGTTGAAACTGCAATCTGTAGTTTTTGTGATGAAATCAGCCACTTTAAATAATGTTATCAGTTACTTTTATTGAACGAATTAGCAATTTTGAATAATCTTAGCAGTATCTTCTACTGACTGAATCATTCATTTTGAATTATTTAAACTGTAACGTTCTTTGACTAAATCAGTCATTTTCAATGGTGTTATCAGTAACTTTTACCAATCAAATCAGTCATTTTCAATAATTTTAAATTGTTACTTTTATAACTAAATAAAACACTTTCAATGGCCTGATCAGTAGCTTTCACTGTTAACACAAATTTAAGTGACTGCTTTTACATTTTATTTATTAAAGTTTTTTTTTCATTCTGCAATATTCTCCCTTTTTTAGTTTCGAAAATTGTACATTAGATTGTGAAATCATTATCGAGGAATCCGATCCAATATTATCATGACGCACAAAAATGATTTATCTTTCCATTGCGTAGAAACTGGTTATGAAAGACAAATAATTTAGAAGGACAAATGAGACAGCGACTAATATAAGGTGCACTGGAATAATTTATAGAATATTCATCAATTAATCTCTTATCAAATTCGTGATGAGTGGACTCTTCCTTTGTTTCATGAAAATGCAGACCGTCACTGTCATTCTGTTTTTTGCCTCAGTGATTTTCATTAACCCTGTTGGTAAATATAATAATATTTATAATTTGAATTTCATTATTGATTGAAGTAATGTATACTTATTTGCTATTCAAGATCGATCAAATTCCAATACTTCGTTTTCTCGATTTCGAAATCTACTAGTTAGTGAAATTTCAATATTAACTGGTGAAATTTGTCTTTAGTAATTAGAGACAACCGAACCAATAGGGATTAATTAATGAAAAACACTAAATTTAAAATTTTTAATTTCTGAAAAAGATCTATCTGCTTCGCTCCGGTGAGAGTCGGGCCTTACGTCTTCCGATAGCCGGTCAGGTGCTTCAACCACTAAGCTTCAGATATACGCCTATTCATAGCAATAAGGATAAATGAAAAATTTTTAATTTCTGGAAAAAGACCTTTCTCCTTTGCTCCGGTGGAAGATCCTTCTGCAGAAATCAAAAATTTTAAACTCCATCTGGTCTGAAATGACATCAAGAATTTCTGTTATTTGAGTAGTTACCTTAGATCGATATTGTTGATTTCCAGTTTCACAGTTTGTGAAAGTTATCTACATATGATTGATCTTTATCAACTGCGATGATAGGTGAGAGGTGCTTTTTCATCTTTAGTGTTGTTCAGAAGTTGTCTTGTTGTTGTTTGTTCTGTGATACCTTGGATGTAGGGTAGGATGGTGGTCGTTTTCCTCCCTCTTTCTTCAGTAGGTTGCGTTGACTTGTTTATTTGAGTCTATTTTCTTATTGCTTCATCAATATGTTGGTGTAATCGTTTTCTATTAGGATTTGTTTAACATTTTGTAATTCCTTTGTAAGTTATCCTAATCTGTTATAGAGACAGGTCTGTATACAATGGAATTGATGGCTGATTGGTTTTGAAATGAGTGATTCTGGGAGGAAGCATGTAGGTATCTGTTTGTAGGGGCGTTTCTTCTGTGAACATCATGTCCTAATGTGTTACCAGATCTTTTGTAAACTAGAACATCCATAAGATGCAATTTTCCGTTTTGTTCAATTTCCATGGTGAACTGGATAATCGGGTGTAATGGATTGCCGAAATTGGAAAACTTGTCTAGCACATCTAGTCCATGTCTCCAGATGATAAAAGTATCTTTAACGTAGCGGTACCAAAATTCCGGTCTAATCTTGGATTGGTTGAAGATTCTAGTTTCTAGATATTCCATAAAGATGTTGGCTATTACAGGTGTGATTTGAGATCCCATTGCTGCTCATGAGGTTTGTTTGAAGAATTGGTTATTGAAAGTGAAGTAAGTAATATTGAGACAGTGTTCTATCAAAGGTTTGAGATCGGATAAGAAGTTTGCAAAGGATTTCATGATATCGATTGTATCAGAGATTAGTACTTTCGTAAAGAGAGATTCTCTGTCGAAACTCACTAGGATGTCTTGAAGTAAAATGTGAATCTGTTGTATCTTATTATTGAAGTCAAGAGGTGACGAAGCATGCTATGTTTTAATTTGATGAGTTTATTGCGCTGTCGATAGATCTGAGTGAAATGTTGTTTTTATGGATTTTTGGTAGTCCGTAAAGTTTTGGAGACATGGAATTAGTAGTTATTGATCAAGATGTTGTTTTGCTAACTATTCTTTTTGTGGGGTCTTTTTTAGGTTTATTATATACATCGTCAGTTAGAAGGTCTATGATTTTGTTTTTATATTATTTCTTCATTGTAAATGTTGTGCTGCCCTTGTTTGCGTGTAATATTATTGTGTCTTCATTCCGCTGTAATTATTTAATTACTGTTTTTTCTTGTTTTGTTAAGTTTAAGGATGCAAGTTGGGCTTGCCGTAAGATGTTGTTCGTCCTTCGCCGTAATAAAAAATTATGTCCCTTCAATTTCAGGTAAGCCCTGAAGAAGTGAACTGCAATGTTCACGAAACGTCGGTAAGATTTGTAGTTTTGCGCACGATTGAAACCCCATACACCTTCTTCAATGATCCAGTACAATAAATAATTTTTGACTCATAATTTGTTTTTCAGAATCAGTTTGGCGATTCAATCCTGCTAAAATTCATCCTCAGCCAATTAAACTTCGCGTTCATCATTACGAACATTTTGAGAGACGGAGACGTATTCACGCTTTACAAGAAGGCTTCTACCAAGTAGTAACAGATAAGAAATACAAGTATATCATTGGAATAATCCGATTTGATGGTCTTTGTCCATTAGTGATTCCTGGGAATTTTCCCATTCCCCATGGTGAATTACAAAATCCTGATTACTATGTAAAAGTTAAAGTGCGGATAGATGGTGATATTGCCAACGTGACTGTACCATTATCTATTCGGGAAGATGGTCGATTTTTCAATCCATTTAATCCATCACGCATAATTGGTGCCGAGATAGAAGGTTAATTCAACTCCAGTTTTGAAATAAAAAAAAAATAGTAAAAAACAATTGTGAAAAGTATTTATTTAGGTTTCTAAATCCACGTGACACCTTTCAGTACTTTAAAGGTAGCGCAAGCCACACAAAGTTCAACACGTATTTACCATCAGAATCATCATCATCAGAATCATCATCATCCAAAAAAATTTACTTGTCAAATATTACCCCCATAAGTCTGTTTTCTAGGGTCCCAAAAGAATCCCATAAGAGAATCAAGAGACCATTCTTTAAACCTGTGACAGAGTTGTTTATAGTCATATTCAGGGGGTATAAATACATCCTTAGATTAAGACTAAGCAACTTAAGGAAACGTTCCTGGCACATCTCAATAGATTCTGACAGATATTTTACTTTCGGATTCCAGACGATAGACCCATACTCTAATTTAGATCTAACTAGAGCATAGTATAGAGTTCTTAACGTAGATTCTTGTTTGAAGTTGCGAGAAATTCGAAATAAAAACTCTAGTGGTCAATTTGCTTCACAGAACATATCGTCTACCAGATTCTTTATTTTGTACTCGAACTCAATTGAACCAGTTTTCCTTGAACTTGACATAACATAACATTTTCGACTGTTAGTATCTGGGTTATTACTCGTACACCAATCAATAAAATTACTGATGTCCAATTGTAATTCAGCACAATCCTGCAAGCAGTCGGCTAGTTTGTGTAATTTAGCATCATCCGCGTAAAATGAGCAAAAGTGTTTGATCGCAGCATCGACATTATTTATTACTATAATAAAGAGTTAAGGGTCAAGGTTAGATCCTTGCGGAACTCCAGAGGTAGGTGTGAAAGAGAAGGATGTGTAACCATTGTACTGAACTACCATTTGACGATTACATGAGGAAGAATGCAATAGATTTAATATTTTATCCGGTGCACCAAGTTCTTGGAGTTTACTTAAGATTTTTCTACGGCCGTCACAGTCGAAGGCCTTGGATGTATCCGCACTGAAGAAATGTTGTTAAATTAGAAGTGGTCGATCTTTGTGGAACAAAGCCAGGTTGAGTTGTTGATAAGACAAGAGTCAAGTAAGACCAAATTATTCCCTTATTATCTTTTCGAAGACCTTGAAAAAATGACTTAACAATGCAATGAGTCGATAGTTATCAACAAAATATTTATCTTCATTTTGGAACACGGGGCACGTTTTAGATAATTTCCAGGTATCCGAAAATATCTTGGATGCAAGATGCATATTATACATAGCAGTTATAGGTTCCTTAAGTTCTTTAGAACATTCTTTTAACAGAAGATTCGGAATTCCATGAGGCCCCGAAGTAAATTTGTTTGGCATAGAATTTAGCGTGAGTGTTACTTGCTCACATGAAACACAAAGAAGATCACCTATTAACTTGTGTAAGTTGCTAGATATTCCGTCAGATGTAGTTAAGAAAAGTTTATATACAGTGCAGAACATGGTAGCAAAGGTGTCGAGAATATCCTGCGGATTCTTAATTTCGTAACCTTTAGAAAACATGATACAAGGTATCCTTGAAACTTTATTAAATTTATTAACATTGGACAATAGAGTCGATGGAGACTTGTTCATGTCGTTTTCAACATCTGTCAAGTAACTTTCATATGCCTCCTTAGTATTCCTTTTCAATTCCTTTCTTATATGTAAACATTTTTGTAAATAAATTCTTCTACCTGTTCACTTCAACTGAACTCTGGCAGATGAGAGTTCTGTTGATATTTACCAATTCTTATTATCTTCGTAATTGAATTTGGGTCATGCGAATTGAAAAATGACGAGAGATTAGATTTTTAATTTCATTAATTTACAATTCGCATTCTGAAAGGCGTGAGGATTTTTTTCTTTGTTTTAATTTTGAATTTCCCGTTAATATCCCTGATGCTAATGTCTGATTCTCCTCTGCTGCGGTGTTCCGTGAGAGTTCTTCGCAGCTATTTGTATATTTCCCTTTGTATGGGAGTGCAGTCCTAGACTAATACCATTTTGTTCTCGGAGTGCAATTCTTGAGGACGAGATCTCACACTCTTCCAGTATTCTTGAAGGATCATTTTCACCTCCATTTGTTTGTGAAACGAGATAATGATTGGTCAAGGTGGATGAGAGTTCTGTTAATATTTACCAATTTTTGTTATCTTTATAATTGAATTTGGGTCAATACGAATAGAAAAATGATGAGAGGTTCAATTTCTAATTAATTAATTTATAATTCGTATTCTGAGAGGCGTTAGGAGTTATTTTCTCCTTCGTTAAAATTTTGAATTCCCTGATAATTCCCCTGATGCTGATGTTCGATTCTCCTCTGCTGCGGCGTTCCTGAAGAGTTCTTCGCAGCTCCTTGTATCGCTTCTTTGGTAGGGGAGTACGGTCGTGAACTAATACCATTTTGTTCTCGGAGTTTAATTCTTGAGGACGAGATCTCACATTCTTCCAGTATTCCTGAAGTATCATTCTCGAATACCTTGTATTTTTTTAATTAATTGAATTCTCTGAATTCCTTGAATTCCTTGAATTCTCTGAATTCCTTAAATTATCTCAATTCCTTGAATGCTCTCAATTCCTTGAATTTTCTCAATCCCTTGAATTCTCTGAATTCGAGGAATTCTCTCAATTCCTTAAACTCTCTGAATTCTTTGAATTATTTGAATTCCTTAAATTATCTGAATTCCTTGATTTATCTGAATTGCTTGAATTCTCTGAATTCGCTGAATTCGTATAATTCTCTGAATTCCTGGAGTTTTCTGAATTCTCTGCATACCTGGAGTTCTTTGAATTCCTTGAATTCGCAGCATGCCTTCAATTTGCTGAATGCCTTGAATTCTCTGAATTCCTTGAAATCTCTGCATTCCTTAAATTCCTTCAATTCGTGGAATTCCTTGAATTTTCTGAATTCCTTGATTTCTTTGAATACCTTGTATTTTTTTAATTAATTGAATTCTCTGAATTCCTTGAATTCCTTGAATTCTCTGAATTCCTTAAATTCTCTGAATTCCTTGAATTCCCTGAATTCATTGAATTCTCTAAATTCCTTGAATTCTCTGAGTTCCTTGAATACTCTGAATTCCTTCAATTCTCTGAATTACTTGAATTCTCTGAATTCCTTGAATTCTCTGAATTCCTTGAATTTTCTGAATTCTCTGAATTCCTTAAATTCTCTGAATACCTTGAATTCTCTGAATTCCTTGAATTCTCTGAATACCTTGAATTCCTTGAATTTTTTTAATTCTCTGAATTTCTTTAATTTTTGAATTTCTTGAATTTTCTGCATTTCTTGAGTTCTATGAATTTTCTGAATACCTTGAATTCTCTGAATTTATTGAATTTTCTGAATTCCTTGAATTCGTTTTTAATACAATAATTTCGTATGAATATTTTCATATAAACAACGCTCGTATAAACCCTTACATAAGACATAAACGTGCACAGTTGGGCAAGTGACATCTGTGCCCAGTTGGGCATATGCAAAGTTGCTATTTGCAAAGTTGTCCGTCACCCTTCGAGCATCAAAGCCATAGGTGGCGCACAGCATTTCTTTCAGACTTTACTTTTTTATTTCATATTTTTATTCGATTTGATAATATCAATATGCAACGTTTAAATAAACGTATTATTAGTATGCTATTTGTTTTTTTAATTGACACCTTATCTTATCTAAAATGTATGTCGAAATTTAGAAGTTCACATTATTTATCATACTTATTGTCAGAGAAACGTGTGTAATATTTATACTGCCTTCAGCGACATTAATTTTGACAGGCAAAAGACATCTTGCGTTTGTGAACTTATCTCATATTTATTCATAATTTATGTGCAGTTTTTAGTTTTATCAAAAATTCAGAATGAAGTTCTCATTTGCTCTGTTGTCCTTATATTTATTATTGATGGTTATAAATCATTTTACGTTTAAAGTCATTGTTTGAAAGTCTGGAATATTTTTCTCAAAACTCCTTAGTTACATTTATATGAATATTATCGTGATTATTTATTCAAAGTTTTTTATAATAAATCCTGAGAGAAATTGATAATTAAAGACAATTTTACAGGAATTTTGAAAAAATAGTTACCAAACAGCCTAAAAAAATGTCAGTTACGTAGAACGAACAAAAAAAATTGGAAACAAATATTTGTTTATTAAAAAGAAATTGAAACCGTCTTTTTAACTGCATTTTTAATCCGAAATTAAAACAAAAGTTATTTCTAAAATCAAAGCCAGCCGCGCTAAAGTTTCAGAAAATGATAGTTGTTTTTTATTTGTATATATATTTCCACTTCGTATGTCATTTTCGTTACTTCGAAAGGCTTTATGTGTTTATAAAATCAGTGCTTAAATATAATTAAAATTTAACAAATATTTTACTGCAGAAGAATAGCTTAATGATTCTCAAACTGAAACATTTAAATGGAATTTTTCGATTTTACCAAAATTCAAACAAGAAGTAACAAATGATTAACAGATCATCAAAAAATCATCTTAATTAAATTTTTCGATCAAAAACAAATTTAATAGGTTCTAGAATTTAGAAAATTAACGAAAACCAGCTTTTACCTGTTCTAAAAATTTTGGTAATTGTGACAATAACGGATGTTGTCCTTTTTCACTTTTCTTATGCGTTTGACACAGTTAACCATAATCTACTATTAACTAGGCTTAAATCGATTCACCTCTCGAATATGGTTGTTAAATGGTTTGAATCTATCTTTGTAATCGTAACAAAAATATCCCGGCACCACACAATACGATTGAAAAGCATTTGGAGCCTACCTGAGAATAAAAGTATTAACAGAAAACTATTTCTTGGGTTAATACTGTTTGATTGGTTGATACTGGTTGAATGTGTTTCTGTGTCACAATGGCCGCCTACATTAAGATTAACATTGTAAGTAACAAAACTAAATATACATGTTTGTACAATTATGTTTAAAAAACTGTCTACTGTTTGCCCTTCTATGTGAAAATGTCTGATCACCGACTACACCATGAGAGGACAGCTGTAGATAGAATAGCTTTTCCATGGAAGCTTGGTCGCAGAGGGATTATGAATGTTCGTCGATTGTGTGACTCTCAGAGTACACAACTGCGCGAATATTTAAAAAAAAAGACTAAAATCTCGCTCTACGACTACATATGTAGGGATGACCTGAATACCCCCTTAAAACTTGCAGCTGCTTATTTTCGAAACACCGGTCAACTCAACGCCGAACAGCTAGAAGCTTAATGGCGGAGTAAGCAGCTGCACTAACGGAAAGACTTGTCATTACCATCCAGGACAGTGTAATCAAGATGCCGCCTTTGTGGAGATCGCATTGAAAACATTGTGTACATCATTGATGGCTGTACCATGCTTGCCTCGCAAGAATAAACGCGCAGACATAATGATGTTGCTGGGATCATGCACCAACAAATTGTTCTGAACACTGGCTTACTAGAAAGATTTGAGCCTTAATACAAATATAACCCAGTTAAATACTGGAGAACGAACACCATCAACTTTACTGGGACAGGAATATTATGAATAACCACCTAGTCAAACAAAATCTTCCAGATGTCCTCTGGTTAGATAAAATTGCTCAATATATGAGAATAATAGACAAAGGCGTTTTCCTAAACAATAAAATTAGGCTCTGATACCCTGAGATGGTCCAGAAATATTCAGAGCTGAAGCAGGAGATCCTGACCGTGTGGAGGGTGAACAAGGACACCATCCAACCGGTCGTGATCTGCTTCACTGTGAACGTTCATGCGAAGTGCGTACATATCTTGGGAGAGTTGGTAGCTCGACATTCGCTACGTCTGATTCAAAAGGCAATATTGCTAAACACGTGCCGCATCGTCCGGAGTTTTCTGGGCGTGAATAATGATAGCGGTGAAAATCGCCTTCTATGGCCATCCTGCGTACGCGGCAGATGACTGTGATAATCACATTTTTAATTTTTGTCGCCAGTGTGACTGTTGGATCCTTATAAACCGTCTATCCAGCGTTTATGTTTCCGAATTATGACGAACACGCAAGCAGAATACATAGTTCCGAAATAACGAATGGCACTAGCGAATATACTAAGCCCTTGGTACGTTTCGCAACCATGTTTAGTGGTGAAGTACCGGGTCATGAGTACCTGTAGGTGAAAGGTTGGCTAGCATAATAGTAGCTCTGCGAAAACATCCAGACGCGACTGTTGTTACCTTCAACGCTCGCTGCCTCTGTGTAAGGATAACAGCGGTAAAAAGCGAACTACAAACTAGATCATGCTCGCAACAAGTTTAAAAACAAAAAATAATAATAATGGAAGAAGTAGACAAGGTATCGTGGCACTCGAGACGAGCTTACTCTGGGTCTTTCACAACTTTAAAAAGTGGATAGCTGGCTGGCCATATTGCGTATAAATAGATTAGTAATGTAAGTCATATGTGACGGTTTGGATGGCATATGTGTTGGTTAGAATTGCGCATGCGTTTGTTTCCTTCTCCATTGAAAAATATCAGATCTCTTAACCATTTATATATTGGCTGACAGAAAAACCGCGCATTCCGATACCTTGTTTTTCTTTCACCATGCAAGGGAGTATTTATTGAGGCGTCAAATAGAAACTCCAAGAAACACATTGAATTCACGTTATTATTTCTAACTACGAGTTACAGTTAATATTTTGATCCGACTTTAGATCGCGAACAAAATTATATTTCAGTTTTGCATTTTTATAATGAATTATTTATGTGATGTTTTGCGATTTACACGTGAGTAACAAACTCTACTCGAAAAAACCGCTTAATTAATCGACTAGGACCTACTGGAGTTTTAATTATTTCTTCTGGGGTCAATAGGGTTACCGTGCCGCTTTCCATGTTTATTTTTGCCCGTTTTCTATAGCGGGCACGAGTATCATATTTATAGATTCCAGCCAAAACGTTACAAGTCTCCAATATTGCAAAGACGTCACCATGGGATGTTGATAAAATGATTTGTTCTTTGATTGGCATAGACATATAGGTATTATATCCTATTCCAATTCTAATTTGTTTATCGGCAGGAAAAGTGTATCTTCGCAGTTCGAATACCCAGGGCGGATTCGTAAGGGTGAATAGTCGAATAGATCTGAGTTCTTCAAGTCCACAACCATGTCCGTCAGGAGATGGCAGCAGTACATGAGGAGCCATTGACCTGGCAGGGGACCTGGATCTGGATCTGACAGGAGGGGGAGACTTATCGGGAGATTGTTGTTTGTGAACAGAAGCAGAAGAATAAGAAGAAGAAGAAGAAGAATGTACGCCAGGAGGAACATCAGGAATAGGCTCGCCATTAGGCAAATAGTCGAACTGCGAACTTAATTCTGCAAGAAGAAACAGAGGGCTACACTTTTTTTGTAACATGCGTATGGTATTTGTATCCTCATCCCCTAGGCTAGGTTGAAAACCAAGAAAATGATCATTATATACTCCAGGGAATAAGAATCAACCATAATTATCTGTATCATAAAATTTTAAGGCCCTCCTATGGGATTCCAAAAATTCCCCATGAGTGATTATTGGGAGTTTAACGTAATATTAAGGTGAATGAGGAGATTAATCAAATATTCTTTGCCAAAATTATCATGAATGGATAATTTTTTTATTTGCACTTTGAACGCAACCTAAAATTGTTCAAAAATTTAAATCTCCTTTGAAATCAATACCAATTTAACAAGAGCATCACCAAAATTTTACAAAAGTTTGTATTTTCTTTGATGTCTAATGATTTTTAACTAAAAATGCTAAAAATACTGATATCCGGTACACAATGTTAAAGATTGTTTATTGCAGTTATAAAATAATTATTACAATTTTTTCTTCCTTATACCATGAATGCCCATTACGAGTAGCATGAATTGAAGGTTTGTTTACAACATATTTTTCAACTTTAAACCTTTCAAGTTCTTCATTGCCATGAGAATGATTCAATACACGTTTAATAAATTAAAACACATTATCATACTTTTCTTAATCATGAAGTGCAATAAATTCAGTCTAAAAATAGTTTATACGGTACTCTGACCAAGAAAAATCTTAAAATTTTTCGAGAATACCCGGCAGAGATCAAAGTTTTTTGAATTCCCAAATTATCTCATCGGCTCGTGTACCTGAGATCAATCCGTTTGATACATATAATTTCAAAGCTTCAGGTGAACGATTTTCAGCTGCCTCTTTTTCCATAGAAACAGCTAGATGTAAGTAAGAAACAGCTTTTAAAAGTGGATATTTCAACGGAGATCTTTCCATAAGTTTTATGATGAAAGTTCGTAGATATTTGCGATAGGCAGTTTTAAATTGATGTTTTTCGATAGGCATAATATCTATAGTTTTATTCAAAGCATTTTTTAAAACTTAATTGAATTTAATTTCTTTTGCTGACAACATATTTTCTGACTTCTTTAAATCGAACTTTGGAATTTCCGAGTTTTTTAAAATCTCTGTTTTCACAATTTTCGACAAAACACTTGAACATATTAGTAGTAGCTCTTTAGAGAGGAAATGGAATCGGAGGTTCATTCGGCTGAAATTCTGTAAGAAAAAACTACACATCGTTTTCAACATTTTCGAAAAATGTTCATTTGACTGCTAGAAGTTTATCCTTTAGTTTTTCTGTAAAATCTCCTAAAACTCTTACGATCTGGAACTTGATTTTATTTGGTTACCTGCTCTACGTACTTCAGCGGATTTAATAAAATTAAACGAATTCTTTTAGCTACATGTACATTTTTAGGCCAACGACACTAACAGAGCTTTTCTGCGTAAATTTTTTAATCAAATGCATTAGAATAATTTACTCGACCCGCAGGAATATCCATAAAAAATCATAACATGCTCGTAAGAATTCTTCGAGTTCCTTTGAGTTCCTTTAGTTTCGTAATTCTCTTAAAAATCTGCTCTTTAAAATCTGCTTCAGGCAGATCTTTTAGCTGGTCGAAAGGGCCTTCCATAATTTTTTTTGAAATAGTCAAAAAGACAATCATTTTATGGCCAGTCTGATTAACCACCGCGGAGAGACAAACTTTGCGCGTCAATCAGGCGCATAAAAATTAAAAGGTCGAGACCTTTTTCGGAGTGAGCAAATCTCATTGAGCCGAACGAAATTCGATTCCTATCGATGGCCTGATGCTTCTAAAGAATTAAAAACGTAGGCCTTACTCAACGCTCCGCTGATAAATTTGTGGGTAACGTGTCGTTTTTGACTAAAAACACATAAATAAGATAACGGATAATCAGAACGACGCTATTCGAACGATGATGGTTAGGTCGGCCCTCCGAGATTATCGAGTCGACCGAGAGGATAAGAGTTTCCTCATTCCCGGAAATGTTTTCGAATATTTTTTGCCGAGATTTTTCTTTAATAATTACAGACCAGGTAGCGCTATGGAAGCAGCCAATCAGTGGAAGCGATTGGGAACTTTCCCAAAGGAGACGAGACGAAACTCTCGACAATCACCAAGTAGAGCTCTCTTTCAATTAAAGCTGTTAGACCCGATATATGTCATCAGTCATGGACGCATTTTTGTAATGCAATCAAGTAATCTGATAAGAGCAGTATGCCTTGTTTAATGTATTTGGCAAAGCCCGGCTTTTTACCCCACCATCAGCTAAAGAACTTTCATTCGTTCAGCAGGCACGCGCAGTCACGTGAATCTTGGAATCTTAGCAAATACCCCCTGTTCTCGTTTTTTGATCACTTTGAGAAATAGGCCATTCTGTAATATTCTGATAAACATATCCGGCTTTTTGAGTCTTCAAGGCTCATTACATCTCTTACTTATTTAGAACTATGTGCAAAAATCGATTCTATTTAGCTTCGCTAATTTTTCTTTCGATATAAATTAATTTCAATTGCGATCCTCTTTTCGTAAATCCTCGCCACGCTATTGCTGCAATTCCCGACGACATGTTAGCCTCCTGTCAAGCTCTCGCTATAATCCCAATTAAAATTTTGTTTTGAATCATAGTCTTTCTGGCAGTTGACGTTACTCTCTTTTTTAATTGAATAAAACGGAGTTTCAAAGTTTTATTAGTCACCTTCCAGAGGGGCGCCTTTCAGGGCGATACCATGAGCCATTTGTTTTGTTGCATCACACTTCTGCCTTTATCTCTCGCGGTACGAAATTCTTCTGGATACCTCTGTCACGACACTAACCATTTTGAGCATAAGGTCACTCATGTATTTTATATGGATGACCGAAAGATATATGCCTCTGGTAAAAGCAAACTTCAAACTGCTATAAATATCATCAAGAAGTACACAGGAGACACTGGGATGGACTTTGGATCAGATGAATGTGCTAAAATTCATCTGAAGAGAGGAAACATTGTTGGCGTTACCGAGGACCCTGAGGTTGTGGATATAAGCGTTATAAGACATCTGAACAGTGGAGAGAACTATACATACCTGGGCGTACCTCAAAGCCGTATTCAGGACGTAGCATCGGTTAAAGAGTCTCTCCGCAGCAGATACAAGCATCTTCTTCTGCAGACTTGGTCTCCAAATATGTCGGCGTTGAACAAGGTATCTGCGACTAAAATGCTTGCCGTCTCCGTTCTACTCTACTCGTTTGGGGTGGTTCACCGGACGAAGAACGAGCTGACGGCCCTTGATATCACTACACGTAAGATCATGCATATGCATAAAAGCTTGCATATCAATTCATCTGTTCCGCGATTATACATCTCACGCCGTCAAGGCAGATGCGGACTTCTAAATCGCCAATGTCTTCATAACCGAATTATTCTAAGTACAGCTTACATCGTTGCAAATGGAAAGAGCCTCTTCTAAAAATGGTCAGGAATCACGAGATGATTGGCAAAGGAGCGTTCCTTTACAAAGCCGCGGGACAGGCGGCTGAGACCCTTGGAAAGTGCAATGCTCCATCTGTATGCTTCACTTCTGAAATATGAAGTGAAGAAAGCAAAAGTTAAAAAATTCCACCAAGAGCTACTCGGCAAGAAAATGCACGGACATTTTTACAGGAATGTAGAAAAACAGTTCTTGTCGAAGGAGCAAACTTTCGCTTTTCTCAGATCATCAGGGCTTAATTCAGCTACAGAAGATATTATTTTCGAATACCAGAAAGGTCTCATTTCCACCTTAGTATACTGTGACCGCATTTTATGTCAAGATGTGCTTTATCACCATCTTTGTCGCTCTTACGATGTTGGCAGCGACCCTGTCCTGCCGAAGGCTCCGAAGGAGATTGATTCAATTGTCCAAAACGAGAAGTTCAAAATTTTCTGGAACTACGATTTTCAGACAGTAGTCACTGTTGCTCACTCGAGGCCTGACATTGTTCTCCAAGGCTTCCAGAAACGATCCATATTCGTGATCGAATCCTCGGCTCCGGCAGACTACAAAATCACTGTCAAGGAGATGGAAAAAGAGGAGAGGTATCAAGACTTTAAGGGGAGTCGCAACTACTGCACCCAAAATATTCGGTTAAAGTAATTGTCCTCGTGATCGGTGCTATTAAAGGTGCGAAACTATCACTGGTTCGTAACCTCAAAGCCACTCCCGCGTGCCAAAAGTATGCCAAGGTACTTGCGAGATGGATGCAGAAAGCTGTCATGCTTGGGTCGGCTAAGGAAAAGAAAGAAGTGGGTAAGAGAAAGCCAACAGTTTTTCTCTGACCCATCTCGATTCTTCCAAGATCCTCCAGTTACTGTCGACCATCCGCCCAAACCAGAGGATGTCAAAGCATTTTAGAGAGACGTCTACGAAGTTCAGCATCTACTAAAAGAAGATTCAGAGAACATAAATAGCTTCAAGGAACTGTGCAATGCCCTCATAACACCTCAGAAATAATGTCCACCTATCACTAGTGAGGAGGTGAAAAAAGTATTAAAAGGCATGAAGAAATTCTTCTGAAGATGGACAACTTAGCGGACCCCAAGAATTACAGGCCAATCATCGTCTCAACACACTGCATAAGATCTTCACAGCTATCATTAATGATAGGATTGTTCGGACAATCGGACCTGTGTGGCGAGAAATGTACTGACAACGCGGCTCAAAGAAAGGCATTCTAGGATGTCGGGAGAACCTGCTCATCGATAGATGTGTCTGCAAAGACGCAGCATCCTACCTGCGCTTCCTATCGATGGCCTAGATATGCTTATCATCTGTCTGTTGGGAAGATTTAAGGTTCATCCGCTCATCGTGAGGTGCACAGTGATACTGAAGCCGCTTTGGAAAACCAGATTTATTATCTCATCTGGAAAACATCGTGCGAGAACTAACATCGTCACATTCAGAGAGGTGTCTTTCAGGACGACACCATAAGCCCACTCCTCTTTTGCCTCACTATTGCCACTATCTCTCGCACTTCACCGTTCCGAAGGGTACTTCTGTAGCAAACCTGGAAATCGAAAGCATGTGGTGACTCATGTAGTTTACACGGATGATCTGAAGATTCATGCTAAAAATAAAAAGCAACTACATCTACCTTTGGAGATTGTCGAAGAATACACTCAGGAGATTGGAATGGAATTTGGGTTAGGAAAATGCGCCAAGATTAATTTGAAGCGATGAAAAATCAATGGCATCCCGAAGATCCTGAGATCTTCGAAAGAAGCGCTATGCGACACCTTAGCGCTGGAGAGAACTATGCACATTCGGGCGTGCCATAGAGCTGCATTCAGGACGTAACATCTATAGAGGACTCTCTCCGAAGTAGATACAAACGTCTCATTCAGCAGATTTGGTCTTTCGAACTGTTGGCGAGGAACAAAGTATCTGCAATAAACATGCTTGCCGTCCCGGGAATACTCTATTCATTTGAAGCGGTTCCAGAGATTATTCTGGGTATAGCACATATAGTCACAAATTGACGAGACCCTCTTCGTAAAATTGTCAGGAAGCACGAAGCGTTTCAAGCACAAAGCACAAAGAAGCGTTTCTGCGCAATGCAGCGAAGGAGGCTGCTGAAACACTCGGACTTAACTTCAATATCAGGGGTGGGCTAAATGCATCAAATATCATCCATCTTGTGTACTCACTACTGAAGGCCCGGAATAACCACGAGATTTCGATGGGAGCGAGTGCAAATCTGAAAAACTGCACTCGTTATCAGCGTAATCGCGTTAAAGTTTTAGCCGTAACCACGTCTCACGACCGTGAGATAGGTGGCTGTAGTACGTGATGGATTCAATGAGATGATCCGGAAAAAGTCTCGTATACTATATGGACATGGAGCGACCCGAGGAGGACCGCCCTTTGCATTTTCCCGCGAGGGTCTTAGCATTCTGTTGACACGCAGGGACGCTTTTCAGGCTATTGACCAGTAAAAGCTTGGCACCTCCCAGAGCGCTGATGATCAGGATGATTAGCTTAGCAGAATATTTAGGATATAACCGTCGCAGCTCTCTTATACAGTCTTTATACCTCTCTTTCTTTTCATTCTTCTTGGCTATAATGTTTTTGTCAGCTTTTGCCAAAAATGCGATAACGAACTTTCTTTTCATTCTCCTTGGCTATGATGTTTTTGTCAGCTAGTGCCGAAAATTCGATAACGAACATGGTTCGTTTCTCGAAGTCAAGGACAACTATGACAGGCCTTGAGTGCGCAACAGAAACAATTGTCGAGAATATGATGTTCCAGTATATGCGGTACTTCTCATTCTCGTCAATTGACTCTATTTTCCTAGGAGCGTTGAACGGAGCAGTATTAAGGTTAATACCGTAAGAATGACAGTGATGATAATAAAGCACTCTTAGTGCCACATTGCGCGTTTGGATGTAGGTTGTTCCCGCATGAGTTGGAGAACTAGATAGTATGTGTTCTAGATGATCGGGGTGCGCGTAACATGCTCTGTAGTTATCATCCGGAATGTCTTCGCTGAAAATGTGATGAAGGTATGCTAAAGTGGAAATGATACCGCCTTGGCATGCCAAAATGAATACCTCTGTACCGACTGCAATGGGGTGATGCAAGAAAAGCAAACGTTAGCTCATACGACATCAACTGATCCTCCACATTTCTGTGTAAGATGCAGGGCATCCTCTTGTCGGATGAGACATTTGTATCTGCTTCAGAGAGTATCCTTTATAGATGTCACGTCTTGAATCCGGCTCTGTGGCACGCCCTGGAATGTATATGTCTCTCTGGCCTCAAGGTGTTGTATAGAGCTTCTGTCGACAAGCTCAGGGTCTTTGGGAATGCCATTGAGTTTTCGTTGCTTCAAATAAACCTTGACGCATTTTTCTAACCCCAACTCCATTCCAATCTCCTGAGAGTATTCCTCGACAATCCTTAGAGCTAGTTTTAAGTGCTCTTTATTTTTAACATAGATCCTAATTTCATCCATGTAAAATACATGAGTAACCTTATGCTTTCGATTTTCAGGTTTGCCGCAAAAGTACTCTTCGAAACGGCAAAGTGCGAGAGATAGTGGCAACAATGTGAGGCAAAAGAGGAGCGGACTCATGGTGTCACCCTGTAAAGACACCTCTCTGAAGGGTGACGGTGTTAGTTGTCACACCATGTTTTCCAGATTAGATAGGAAATTTGGTTTTCCAAAGCGGCTTAAATCTCTATGCATTTCACGATGTGCGGATGAACCTTTATGCTTTCCAACAGATAGATTATAAGTCTATGGGAGTTTGAATCGAAAGCTTTCTGGTGGTCAATCAAGGGCACGGATAGGTTGCGCTGGTAGGATGCTGCGTCTTTGCAGAGACATCTATCGATGAGCAGGTTCTACCGATATCCTGCTACTCCTTTCTTTGAAACCGCGTTGTTCGTACGTTTCTTGCCATACAGGTCCGATTTTCCTTCCACCAACTACTCCAGAATAGGCTCGTCCGACTTTTGATATGAGGTGAGAGTGCGGGCCAGATGCATCTGATTTGAAGAAAAATTTTTTGACCAGAAGGTCTTGATACCATCTGGTCCCAGAGCGGAATACTTCTTCATGGCTCTTAATACTTTCTTCACTTCCTCGGTAGTGATAGATGGGCATTCTTCCTGAGATGTTGTGAGAGAGTTGCACATCTCTTTAAAGCTATTCTTGTTCTTTGAGTCTTCTCTCACGGGATGCTGGACTTCGTGGACTCCTCTCCAAAATGCCTCGAACTCCTCTAGTTTAGGCGGATGGTCGGCAGTAACGGAAGAATCTTGTCAGAGAAAAACTGTTGATTTGGCCTTGCCCAGCCTATCTTTGTGCTGAGTTGATGCATTCATCTTTTGGTCTTATGATCAACCGTTGGTTTTGTTTTAGAGGGCCTTGAGAAAACCTATTATTTGGAAGGAATAAAAAAATTGGAAAAACGCTGGACTAAATGTATCGAGCTAAAGATTATGTTGAGAAGTAAAACGCTCATTTTCCGAGAAAAAAAAATCTTGTAGACGAAAAGTCACTGACTTATCAAACAGCCCTCGTAATTTGTAAATAATGAAGATTATAAATTTGAGATTGGGGTGACAGGAAACTCATCCAGAATGTATTTACTCTTTTTCTTGTTTGAACGGTAGTATAGACCTTGATAGTGATTAATATTGGAAAATAAGATGAAATTTATGCAGAAGAAAAATCTATTCTTCATTATTATATGTTGCACCTCTAGGAATGGAATAATTTATGCAAAAGTAATTAATTATCATCATTTATTGATCCATGAGTGAGGATCATTAATGCAAGGCTAACCATCTGTTCCGGCAGCGAAAGTGGCATTTTCTTCTTATCGGGAATCCCGTAATCAAGGCTGTAGACACCTGTAAGCTGAAAACAGTATAATTAGATTATGAAATATTAGTGTCTCTTGCTCAACCCGGGGCACGCAAACTACTTTTTTAGCACCGCGGATAATTTGATAAATGAAGAAGACATATATTGCAAAAGATGCTCAGTAGTTCTAGAACCCACCTTTCCAACGTCCTTGGGTGACTTTCCGAGATCCACATTGTGGAAGAGTTCGTCTGGGACGAATCCAGGATTATTTTTTCCACCCTGGAAATAAAGTAAGAAATTATTATTTTTCTAATTGTACTGTAATTTAATTACAGTTTTGTAGGGTTTGTATATCAGACAATATTTTAATAAGATTTATAAATGGAAAGCCCATCAAATTGGAAATTCTTTTCCAGGTGAAGAAGTTATATATAACTTATATATAGTGGACAAAACACTGCTATTTTTCATTTGTTTTATACAGAAAAATTTATGTTCTAATAATATTTTTAGTTCTAATAATAAATTATAAAAATTATCATTGTCTTAAAAGCACCGAATTAGCGTTCAGGATGGTCTATCCTGGCCCCGAATAGTTCCCCGATAATTTTATACATGGGACATCACAACAATTTGTACATAATTATACAACTTCATTGACATCTAATGATTTGTAAATACAAATTCTTTGAACTTAAAAAAAAACAGGAATCCAACGATTAAATTTGTGATTAAAAAAATATATTAAAAAAAGAACAAGAGATAAGAATTTGGAGGCAACCTTCTTTTTCATTTCTCTTTTTTATTTTATTTGTTATTTTGCATGAGGACATGTAAGAGTGTGTTGTCTAAATCTGATCGTTAGATTCTTCTTTTTTCCCAGAATTTCGTAGTTAAATTTTATATGTTGGACGTTGAAGAAAAATTTAATTTGTTATTTATTCAAAATTAATTTTTTTTTAATTCAAATGATTTTTGTTCAAAATAACCGATTTTCTGTGAATAAACCTAATATAACTTGAATCTGTTCAACATTTGAAAATATTATGCCAACTGGAATGATTTTTGTTTTAAGATACCAATGTGTAAAACGTTAATGTAACCTAAAATTGTTTTAAAAAATACCCATCGATTACTGCCATAAATTTTAGGAAAGAAACCTAAGCGTAAATAATAAAAAAATAGTTCAAGTAATAATTGTTTATTAAAACGTAGTGATTGGCATATTTGTGCTCTTTCTTCAACTTAATACAATTTTATTTGTTTCAATAATCAAGGGGCCTTTTTTATCAATTTTATAAATCAAGCTAACGATTAAGAAATTTTTAATTTGACTGTATACATAGAACATTCTTAAAGAATAATAATAAACATTGTAATAATACTAATATCTACTCATATATATAATATACTAATAATATGAAAATAATAACAATACTACTTGGTACTTGGTAATAAATTGGTCGATTTTAATGAAAGTCGATACTACGGTTTTTTGGGTTGCTGAATGTGAATGCGGGGCCAAAATTAAAAAATTCGAAATGACGGATCCAAGATGGCGACCCTAAATCTCAACAAATTTATAGAATTAGCGAATATCTAGCTAATAATTATCATTTGCAAGTGACACGTGTACCATAGATTATTATACCATAGATTCGTAGAAAAATCCAAGCGCTTTTCATTAAGCAAACATCAGTCAAAGAGGAAAGAAGCTTTGTATATTATTGAACTTGTTAGTTTCGTTTTTTATTTTTAATTTTGCACTAGATTAGTTTTTAGCCATATTGGATCCACCATGTTGAATTTTGGCCATTTGACCCCAAATTCGTATCAGCGATCACGATAACCTCCTAGTATGGACTTTCATTGAAATCAGCCAATTGATTGCATTTTTTAACATTTTGGTCTCCACAGTGAAGGGGTTAAAAAGGATTATTTTAAGATATAATTTTCTTAGTTTGAAATTCAAGATAAAAAACAACTTGAAGTAATGAAAACCCAATCAGATTTTCAAGAACAATGACTGCGAGATTTTCGAGACATATCGTTACACCGCATTTTTTTAGATAGGAAGACCTAAATACTAAAACCCTTTCCTACTGATTCGATTTGTATTAGGCAACCACTTTCTTCATTACAGTAAATCTCAAATTGTTTTCAAGAGAAAGTAATGCATAAATTTCCTTCAGTAAGTTGATGACCAGGAGCCGTAATACGTATTCGGAATTGTAATTAAATGAAAGATAAAATCTTTTCTTTCATTTCCTATTTACTGTTTTTAATTATTTTTCCTAGGTTTCTTGGTACTTTAGACATCCATCACCAATCACCGAAGATTATTCAACTGGGACATAGTCTTTGCTTTCCAAGTCTAATCATTTCAAAGACAGGGAATAATCTAAAGTAACTGAGCAATTACAATTCCACAAGCCAGAGCATCTCACAAGGACGCTTTCTATTACTAAAGTACGATCTCTGAGCCTCGCGTTGTTACGTTTCTCGATGTCAACAGTGCACCTGCACCTTTTGCAAGTGTGGGTGTAAAGTCATGTAAAGTTGATTTTTTCACATGTGTGAGAAACTCTTTACACAACATGTGAGAGGATAGATATGCGATTTCGATACACAGTAGGGCTTAAGATTACGTGGAGTAATCTGAGTTTCTTTGGAATATTTCAAATCTATAACTTGAAGTTTCATTTATTAGTTCAGTGGATAAAGATTATCGTTGGTTAATCTAAAAAAAGGGATGTTACCACAGAAAATACAGAAGCGAGTTTTTATTGCGGGTAATTTTCAAGTAGATACAGTTGAAGTTTTTTCGCATCGAAACAAAATAAGATTCAATAGAGTTGACGGTAACCATGTCCCATGTGGTGGGTACGTATTAACACGTGAAGGTAATTTTTCTTGTGGGTAAAGATTACTCTGAAATCGCTGTAAAGATTACATTTTGTTTTTTCTGTGACCAAATATCTCTAAAATATCGGACAAGTTGTGGTCGAAAGCCTGATTGGTTGCATACTGCGTGAATATGACTTTTATTGGCTGTTTTCAGTTTGTTCTTTTGAATTTTACGGACTTCGTTAATGACTATTTCCAAATGAGGAATTTTAATTCGAAAAATTTATTTCTGAAAGAGAATATTTAAATTGTAAATGATTCTTCAATAATAAAGACAAAAATTCTGTTCTTAATTTATTGACCACATATTTTAACTAGCTGTGAATTTGATCTCGGATGTTTCCACCTTGTATTTAAAATTTTATAGTGCTCATTTAATGAGCCTATTGCTTCTTCATTATAATTAATCAGCAAATATATATGCTTTATAGTGTAAGTCATGCTAAAAAAATACAAATAGGTCAATCAAAGTGTCTTGAATCAAGGAGCTTTTTCTATTCTTGCATAAACTTAAGAATATATTAATGAAAAAAGTTTATTGTTTAAAATAATCTTTCCAAATTATATATATATATATATATATATATATATGACCATAACTTCCGTACTCTTTAATACAATGTACTAATATTATAAGTTAATATTATAAGTTCTTGCATCAATTTTGTATTATGTTAATGAAAAAAGTTTAACTATAAAAAAGCGATTATTTAAATATCATAAATGACCATAACTTCCTTACTCTTCAATAAAATCTATTAATATTTTAGGTCAATCAATCTGACTCGAGTCAAGGAATCTTTATGTCCTTGCGTCAACTATGAATTATGTTAATGAAAAAAGTTTTACTCATAAAAAAACGATTTTTTAAATATTATAAATGAACATAACTTTCTTACTCTCAAATAAAATTTATTAATATTATAGTTTAATTGATTCGCCTCTAGTTAAGGAATCTTTCATATCCTTCCATCAACTTTGAATTATGTTAATGAAGAAAGTTTTACTATAAAAGCCCCCTTTCTAAAACATTATAAAGTGCTGAAAAAAGTTTATCAATATTTAAACAATCCTTGGGTCAGTTTTGAAATATAAGTGGTGAAAATAATCCCTTCAAATTTCATCAATTTATCTGTAACCGTATTCAATGTATCATCTTTACAAAAAAGTTTGACACACTCACACACACACACATCCGGACAATTGTTTCGAACATCATTTTAGACATTTTTTTATTGAGGAATGTTCAACAAATGAATCTTAATTTTTTTGAAATGGTCACCATTGAAAAGCTTTATCTATGAGGAAGCAAAAATGACAAAAGGATTCTATTCATAATCCCTTGACCATATTAAATGAGGTCGTATATATTTATCTATTAATAAAGATTACGAATTTTCTGCATCATCAATTTAGTCAATTAAAATTTTTAAATAAATCAATTTATTTTCTGATAAAGTTTATTTTTGAATTTTTCTAATCATTATTGATAAAAATAACATTTTAATTGGGAAATAATTCTATTCTTAACATTTTGCTACCACTCTCTAATTATTTGTAAACTTTTTCCCATTTTTAAAGAGATGACAAAAAAGAAGTTATTATGGGAGGTTTTAAGAAATTTTTTTTTTCTTCGCAGGTATTTAAATTTTCTAGAAAAATCTTGAATTTTATCAACAGATATTTCGAGCTTTCAGAAGTTTTTTTTTCCTGGAAAAATTTTGAATAATTTTTTATTGTGAAAAATGAATTTTAAGAGAAAATTGAGAAAGATTTCAAAACATTTCAAATGATTTTGATGATTTTGAGCAAAAAATGTTGAAGCTTTTTAAGAATTTTGAAGTTTCAATAGAATAAATTATTTTTTAAGATTCCTGGGGAAATTTCAAATGATTTTTGATTTAAAAAACTAATTTTTAAAGACAATTTAAAAAGATTTCAAAACATTTCGGAAGATTGATAAAATTGTCAAAAAAGAATCTGAAAGATTTTAAGTCATTTTTTTTAATTTTGAAATATTTAAAAAAATGTAAGGCACCATTTGACTCAGTTTAAAATATATTTAGAAAGTTTTGAAGATTTCAAGAGAATAAAAATATTTTTAAACTAAAATATTTCCGAAAATTTATAAAATATTTTTTATTTCTTCTAAACTTCTACAAGTCCTGAGTATGTTTTGAACTGACTTGATTATTTTATAAATACCGCTGGATGTACTTACTATGCGTGTATTTATTTGTGCTCATTTGATAAGCATTTTGCTTCCCCATAGGTATCAAATAAATTTGCTTCCTCATAGAGGGAGGTTTTTCTCTAGCGAAAGAAAAGAAATCTTTTCAATGTTTTTCAAGCTTATGTTTCTGTCTTACGGATAATCTAATTTTCAGGTTATCATAGAGTAACCTCTTTTTTAAACTTTCTAAGTAGCTATTGATTATTCAAGAATGGTCATCGAAAGTTCGTCAATAGATCAATCCACGCGTCTGGAAGACGGAACAATGATATCACATGCAGTACTGTTATATTTTCTATATAAAAAATCCTCTTATAAACAAAAATATAATTCTGTTAAAAAATTTAAAAACAAAATTCGCAGCTTATGGTAGGCCATGAAAGGTTCTTAGTTTGGGCAATCGATGCGTCTCGAGACGTGAACAAATATATCATATAAATTACTGTTGTATTCTGAATATTAAAAAGGTTTTCCTTATATTAACAAGATAAACAATAGTAAATCGATATTTCTAGATCATGAGAGGTCATAGAAGGTTCGTCAGTAGGTCATTCAACGGGTCTCGAAGACGCGAATAAACATGTCAGATACAGTACTGTAGTAATCCTAATATGAACAATGTTTTTCTCATATAAACAGAATACACTAATTTTTTTGAAACTTCATACATCGGCACTGGTGGGTCACAACGTTAAAGGCTAAGGTTTAACAATAGGTCAATCGAGGCATCTCAAGGTCGCGAAAAAATACACATCATATATAGTATTGTCGTATTTTGAATATCAAACAAGTTTTTCTTATACAAACAGAATAAACCATTTTTTCTAAACTTCATGAATCGGTAATGGTAGGTCATAAAAGTTTCAACAATAGGTCGATTGATGCGTCTCGAAGACGCGAACAAATGCGCCAAATATCGTATTGTTGTATATTGAATATCGAACTAGTTTTTCTCATATAAGCAAGGTAAATTTTTGTTTTTTGAAATCTCTAGACGCAAAAAAACGACTTCTAAATGGCCGATCTAGCTCAAAATCATATCAGACCTGGATATCAGTTGGAGCTACAATTCCTCTAAATTTCATGATCACAGCTCTTTTACTTTTCGAGATAGGGTGAACATAAAAAAGTTACACACACCCATTGACATTTTCTTAAAATTGTATTTTCGAACTCCTGAGGTCGAATTATATCAAAATATGTCAGAAAAATATATTTGAAAATTTAGGTAATTACGAACCTCCCTCTATAAGCAAGCCAGTTGCTAAAATCCTGTGAAATAAAAAAAAAATCTTAAAAATGTTCTAGATAATTTTTCGACCCATACGAAATTTTCAAAAATCTGTTTAAATTTTCTCAAGAAACGTAGGAAAATCATATTTAAATAACATTAAAAACAAATAAACGAATAAACTTAATAAATAAATAGTTATTTGAAAAAATTTTTATTAGAAGTTATTTTTCCTTCAAATTAAAATTTAGTTGCAATTTTTGTTCTTTCTTGACTGCAAAATCTTTTTTGATGGAGAAATCAACTATTTTGTTGAAAATTCGTCTTTTTTTAAAGAATTCAATTCTTTTTTATTTAAAATTGACACTGTTTTCAATTCAAATATCAACTTTCACATTTTTCGTTAATAATTCATCTTTGTTGGTTAAAAATTCAACTATTTGGTTGAAAATTAACTTTTATGTTGAAATTTTGATTTGACATATCTGAAATCTTTAAAAAACTTTTTGCATATTCTCAAGAATTTGATAACTATTATATTTATATAACTTTAAAGACAAATTAATGTCGAAAGTAAGTTGCTGTTCGAAATTTTTATTGTCTATTAAAAATTATTTTCCCCCTCAAAACGGAAAACTACACGCGCACGATTCATGATGATAGTTTTATTATATAATAATTTTATACGTTTTAACGCTTGAATATAAAAGAGTTTAATTTGGGAACTTTCAAATTGCAAAAAACAACCCACGGCAGTAGCTACGTAGTGATTCTCTACTCGTCGAGATCTCAAATGTTAAGCACGGACGGGCGCGTTGATCGCTTGGATGGGTGACCGTCGGTGATTCTCGCTTACATTCGTCGTGTTTTCACTGTATTAACTCCTGTCGAGTGGGAGGTGACGCCGAGGATGAATTTTTGGGACCTTCACTGAGAAAAAAGATTACTTAATTCAAATAAATGTAGTACTGAATACGTCCAATCAATTATTTTTGTGATCCAAACAAATTTTTTTTATAACAAAAGTGAGTTTTTTGTTCGAAAAACATCATTCCTTGAAGTAAGAAAAATGTTCTCCGATCAAACAAATATTTGATTGGACGTATTCAGTACTACATTTCTTTGGATCAAGTAATCTTTTTTCTCAGTGTATATTGTCATTTCCCAACCAGAACGAGTCTCCAAAAGTCCTTTTTGAGGTCCCTTTTAAAGAACCTTCTTCCACTTCCTGGGAAAACCTCGCCTCTGAATTCAAATCATAACACGATTCCTGCAAAAAAGCTAGTAACGACTTTTCCTGTAAATTTCTTTCTCCAAATGCCTTGATGTCGCAATGCAGCCCGCTCGAACATATTTCGGTTCATACTACAGAGTATTGCTCGTTTCACACTACTTCTTCGCAAGCCTTACCGCTGGTAAGACAGTCAGGAACGCAACCCCCCAGACACTCATTCTCAATTTCCTTCCCTTCTGTAGTCTTGTCAATTTTTGAGTCTAGAATTTGTCCGATAAATGCTTTTTCAATGGGATATTCATGTTACAAGGGAAAGAAATCGGGTGCAAAACTGTCATCAGGTGGCTGAACATGCATGCTCAGAACCAGATTACAACACTGTAACTGTTTAAGTTTTAATGATATCAAGATTAAAAAGGCCTAATTGAGATAAAAATAGGTTGAATTAATGACACTCTCTTAAACTGAACAAGTGAAATTTTCTCTAGTTGAATCAGTATTTTGAATAATCACTGGTGAACCAGTGATTTTCCGAGATAGAGGAGGTGAACCAGTAAGTGACTTGACTAAAAGAGCGTTACTGAAGATACCAGGGACGCCAAATGACAAGTTCGACAAGTCATATACTGATATAGCGCTCCACGCGGCCAAGACATGAACCTCAAGTCTTCTGGTACGCGCGTGTCATCGGTCGGGTCTTTGCATTTCCTGAGTGAAAATCAACTTCATTGTGTACTAATGTTTGTATTCTGAATATTTGGGGCCAGGCTGAAATAATCAGGGGATATAATATACTTTCGCTTGGAAGTGGGGAGGCCCCTGACCACTTCCGTTTAACTTTGACCAATGCTTTGATGGAATGGCGGGCCTTCCCACGGTTAGGCGCAATAGATTATATCTTAATATATTGCAGTCCGGCCCTCATTTATTGGTGTGAGAGTAAAGTAGTGTTTTTAAAATTTTGCAAAAGTTAGGAATGAAGCAGAGATGTGGTCACCTCATCTCTGAAGAAAGTGATGAATGATAAGTGTCATACCTAACCAGCTGACCAACGACAACGCGCACATACGACCAGATGACTTCTGGAAATCAAATATACATTATTTTAGTTAATTTGATTTTTCAGCATTTTTCTGTCTGAAAAACAAATTTTGTTTCCTGTATATCTGAATGTTTACTAATCATATTTTGAACCCATTATTTGAAATTCAAGCACACGAGGTCACAATGATAATTTTTGTCGACCGGTGGATAAACATATTCTTTACTTGTATGAACAGGCATTGTTTTATACTACTTAAATATTGCGAAGTCGTTCAGGAACTGCTTTAGTAAGCTTTGGCAATGCCAAAAATCTATAAATAAATATAAATGGACTTCATTATGTAATATTTAATATTTATTGAAATCCACATTAATAGTTTTGGAAAACATATAATTTAGAATAGCATGTCTGCAACAGTTTTACATAATCTAATTCTCAAAAAAAATTGACACAATGATGGCGTGTGGTTCAATTCCTTTTTTAGCGACTTCTGTTGAATCTGTTGTGATACTTCGTTAAATCTTCGGGATTCCTACTTAACCTGGGTGTGAACGGATGTTCTTGAGAACTGGAACTGGAACTACCCTCTTGCTCTGATGCACTGCCACGAGGCTGTATAGCAAGCTGAGTCATATGATGTTCTACATTGTAATCTTGCTCATTTCCACCATCATGAAATTCTGATCTTGGGTTTTGATAAGTATGTTCGTGGTGTAAATTGTATTCCTGCCTATGTTCATTGCCATAAATTCCTAAACTCGGTTCTTCATAACCACTTGGATATAAATACTGATGTCGCTCATTGGCATCAGCATAAAATCCTCGTCTTCGGTATTGATCATCACTTTGATATAAATAGTGCTCTTGCTCATTTTCATTGTCATGCTGAATTCTCTCCCCTATAAGCCGTTGAGACTCTATAAGAAATGCATCACTGTTCAGAATGTTCTCTGTTACTGCGCCTGCAGCACTTTGACATACCCTATCTATCCACACTTTATTCAATCGTAGTCCTTGGACTCTGGCAGATGCTTTAGCTACAGTTTTAGCCCAACGAGCTATTAACCGTTCCCATTCTGGGCCTGAAATTTCCTCAACCTTGTATGTTAGATGACCAGGTGGAGGCTCTCGAAAAACAAGAATTTTAAAATGAAGAATGTATGGATGAACTTTATTTCCTTCATACTTTGTAATGATGCTACCCTCGAACCTTATTTCCAGACCTGGAGGAATCTCGAGTCCTGGTATGTCTTGTAGACGAGGAGGAGGGGCAACAGTATTTGGATTCCTACTTCCAGAACCATGGCGAGTCGTACGTCTTTCACTTATTTCACGTCCTTCGCCTCCTTTACGTATTCGACTTCCTTCATGTCCTTGTGAACTTGATTCTGTACAAATAAAATAGAAATGTATAAAATCTTATGGAACAGCACTTCTTCATATTTTTTGTGTCGTATGCTAATTTTTTGAACAGATTGGTATAAAATTGTATCGATTTATCGGAAGCAGGCTGCTGCTGGTGCACTGAAAAATGTTGGTCTTCAAAAAGTAGTTATGCTGCATGGCTTAAATTTTTTCTAGTCCATACTACATTTCTAACACAAATAACTTTAATCAAAGGGTGAGGGATGTGGGACATATTTGATAGGATCGGATTGGATTTTTATCAAACGCTAATTGAGGAGTTCACGTAATTCAAAGTATTTGCAGTAGAATCTGCAAAATTCCCAGTAGGGAAAACTGTAAAATCTTCTGGAAGCAATTGATGGCATTTGGACGTTTAATTATTGTATAGCAGTGTTCATTATGACGCAGAAAGGCACGTATAAGTTTTGATGCATCTTGCACTCGTGGTGATATTTTCCAAAATAGATGTTCTCGTATGCAGGGTTATTTGATGTGAAGGCTATTGCAATAGAGTAAGTCAGGCTACGCTGCTTTCTTCTGGTATCTGGTGGTCGTTCTTAGGTTTCTGCAAAATGCTACTTGTCGGGCTGGAAAAAAATGCTCCCAAAAGCAATTTTCAGGCCTGCATTATGTGTGGGAGAGGTCGTTTCCAGATCACTAGGTTTGGCAGAGTTATAAATCGAGGATCCATAATCCAATTTTGATTTGATAATAGCCTTGCATTGCTGAATTGAAAAAAATGTCTTCCTGGATTAGAAAATTTCGAAATTAAATGGGTTAAAAATGGAATATTTCGAATTGAATAGGATTTGGCTTTCAAATGGAAAACTTTCTATTTTTAACATTAAAATCTGCAACTTACTTAATTTTGAACAGATTTAGATTCGTCCTGTAAAGACCATTAATTATTGTTTGATTTTCAATAATCAAACTACAGTTCAATGTGATTTATTATAATTTATCAAAAGTTCTTGGTGAGAGTTTCATATTGTTTTTGAATGGTAGTTTCTTTTAGAAACTTATATATTACATATTCTACCAAAATTGACAGTTAAGTACAAGTCAAAACGTTGGCGCGGATTCTAAAAGAATTGCTTATAAAAATTTATATTTTTTTGTTCAAATTCATACATTTCTACAATAAACTAACAGTATTTAAAATATAATTTTAGGTACAGTTTCCAATATTTCATCTTTTATGAAATCTTGTATTTTTTTGTAAATATTTGTAATTTTCTACAATCTTTTACAAATTGTTGAATTATATTCAAAATTAATAAATTCATACAGTAGTTTAGGAAAACCAATTTTTCCGCATTTCCATGAAATTATTAAAAACAATCGCTTTTCGCAATATCTGAAAATGAACCGATTTGCTTCTTCTTGAGAGAATTTTTTTCTCAGACGATGTGGAAAGTTTTCCAGCCCGGCACTCATAAAAATTCAAAAATCATGTTTTTTATCACCTTGATGTGTATAGTAAATAACTAAATTGATAGGTACTTTGTATTCTTCATAATTATAGAATGCATTCGTTTTTAATAATTATATTGCTCCCCCTTTTGTTGCAGAATAATCTGCTTTGGTTGAGGAATTAATTATTTTGATGGAAATTCATCTTTTCGGTTGAATACAATAGTTTTTAATTTAAAATTAGCATTTTTTTAAATATTCAGCTGCTTGATTGAAAGTTGAACTATTTTGTTCAATTTTTTGGTTGGAAATCAATGTTCTGGGTTAAAAATCAGAAAAATTACCAATTTTTTGGTTGAAAATTCAAGTGCTTTGATGAAGGCTAAACTACTTTGTTAAAAATTCTTTTTTATGAAGACTGATCTTTTTGATGAAAAATTCGTCATTTTTGTAGGAAATTCGTGTTTTTGGGTAAAAAATTAATATTCTACGTTAAAAATACATCTGGTTGCTATAAAATTCAATTATCTAGTTGAAGCTTGATCTATTTAATTTAAAATTTGTCTTTTCTGGTTGAATTCAATTATTTTCGATCAAAACATTTTTTGCTCTTTTCCAGTGTTGGAAAAAAATTAATTTAAACAAAACAGCTATCTCACACAAGAGACAAAAACAAATAATGGAATAATTATAAGTAGGTGGTCGGACTAGGTATTTGAATGACTTGCAAAAGTTTTGATTCGAATCACAAGTATTTTATTGCAAAGCGTAAAAGAAAAATTTGGAATTGCGCATATTTTAAAAAATGTACAAAATTTAACAAAAAAATACTATTTTTTTACTTTGTAGTAAGAAGAGCCACACATAACAATTTTGTGAGACTCTCCACGTGGGGTGATCGCTAGAGAGATTGATCAGCAGCCTGGGTCCCCGAAAGGGAAACGGCTTAATGATGTAATAATAAAAAAAGTGGTCTCAAAAATTTTGAAAATGCTCTAACTTTTTTTTTGGGGGGGGGGCGGTCAAATTTTACAAAAATCTAATACCTTCTCTGATGAGAATTTAAAAATAAATTAATTGATCTAATTGAATTCAATCTAATTGACCCCATGTTAGGTTTCTTTTATGTTCTGCGGATATCAAAAGCTATTATATCCCAATGAGTCAGAAATTTTTTTAAAAAATAATATGCGAGTGTCGGAAGACATAAAAATTTTAGATTTTCGAAATATAACCAAATTTGTATAAAAAAGACCATCAAACTTACGCCATCGAACATAGAAGTTAAATTTCTTTATTGAACCCAAATTTGGTCCCTTTTCGGACCTTTGGATATCGAAAGCTATTAGCAGTGATTCAGAAAAAATTATAAAAAGAATTTTCGAGTTTCGGAAGACAAAAAAAATTTTACATTTTCGAAATATAACCAAATTTAAATAAAGCTGACCGTAAAACTCACGCTACCGAATCTAGAAGTTAAGTTTTCGAATTAAACCCAAAGTAGGTTCCTTTTATGGGGTGAGAAAAATTTAATTGGACCAACTTCTTCCTTTTCCTATTTATTTTCTTTTCTCTTATATCAAAATCGAGCCGTAATGAGTCAGAAAAAAATAATAAACTGAATTTCCGAGTGTCTCACGATAAAAAAATGTGTAAATTTATGAAATATGAATAGGGAATTTGTAATGGATCAAAAAAAGAAAAGAAAACAATGAACGTGCGGAAAATATAAAAATTACAGTTTGAAAAGAAGTATTAAAAATTGATATTTACTTATTCAACTATAAAATTGACTTACCTATTGCTGATGATAGTAATTTCGAAGATATAGTCTTTTTCAAATTCGAAAAATCGGGAAGATTGTATTTTCTTTTCGTGCAAACCGATTTACTCGCGCACTTCCTAATCCAAAAAATTAAAATTAAAATTTTTGCACGATTAACTGTCGAAATGTTCAAACTCAACCTTTATTTCGTTTATCGATGGCATGAAATTATAACCTATATGTTCCCTTCGCATAATTTTTCCAAACTTTTTCATGCTTCCGCAACTGCCTTTAATTAATTGTAGGCTAAGAATGATTTATTTTCAAAGATCTAAATATTCGTGACATCCAGCAATAATGGCGACTTGTTTTGACATTTGCCGGCTGAAAACGTGTTTACACAGGTCGAGTCGAAAAAAAATCGGAAAAAGGGCAAAATATTTTGCAGTTCCTACTTGCACCAGAAACACCTAATAACAATCCGAATCCTCGGAAAAATCAATAATAAATAAATTAATAAAAATTTCGTTAAAAAAATTAGACATGACTATGTTGACATCAGTTGACGGTTGACATTCTTTAAGATTCTTGAAGACGACACTACGAAAGTCGAATTCCATTAGCAGCACAGGAAGAACTCAAGGGGCGAAGTCAATCAGTCGATTGACTGATTGAAATTTTGTTAACCTTGTGCGAAAATTTAGAGTCTCAACTGCTAAAAATGTTAAAACCTCGCGTAAATAATTTCGGATTGAAAATTTCTTGTAAATATAAAAGAAAGCCGTCATCACAATATCGCGAGTTTTAGTACATAGTAAAAAAAATGGGGTTCACTATGCTCAATGCAAGGAGAACTGAGAATTTTGAGTCAGTGAGACTTGACTTGAGTGTGTGTGTGGGCAGAAACCGTTGGATTGTTTACAATTAGAAATTTGCAAAATTCGAGGCGAGACGTGATAAACTTTTAACAGTGGACTCTAAATTTTCGCATAAGAAAGTTAACAATACTTTTAATCGGTTAATAGATTAATTGACTTCACCACGTCCGCAGTGCTAGTTTTTTAAGCAGAATTTGACTTTATAGTATAATATCTTCAAGAATGTCAACATTGTAGCAAATGTCTTTTTTGTTTTTTGACGACATTTTTGCTAATTTTTATAAAATTGACATTTCCGCGGATTCGGATTATTATTGTGTGTTGCGAATTCAAGTAGAAACTGCAAAATATCTTGACATTTTTTCCGATTCTTATCGGCTCGACCTGTATAAACTTGTTTTCAGCCGGCATTTTCGCAAAGGGAACATTTAGGTTATGTTTTCATGTTATCGATTGCCATAACTGCCATCAACAAATGAAATAAAAATGTTGGTTTTCCGACAGTCGATTTGTACCTTTCGTTTTATTTTGATTTTAATTGTTCGGACGAGGAATAAATACGCGAGTAAATCGGATTTTATACAGAGGAGTAAAAACGATCTTCCTCATTTTCCGAAGGAGAAAAGACATCTTCGAAATTGCTATCACAAGCAATAAAGGTGAGTAAATTAAATTTATATAAATCCATTTTTAATCATTTGTTTCGAAAACTTCTGAAATTCTCATATTTTCTGCAAGATCATATTTTTTTAATCTATTAAAAATGTCTTATTTTATGTCTGCTAAATAAAATATTTATATTGAATTTTGACTTTTTTAACGCTGCACTTAAAAATGTATCAAGCCTCTAAACATACGATCAATACTAATTGTACATGTCTGCTAAATTAAGTTTATTTATTCAGAGTTTCAAAAAATTCCAAGTAATTCAGATCCAAAAAATATATCTGGGTATTTAGAGTTGAAAGAATGAAAAAGGTTAAAAGTCAAAAGAATTTATTTTTAATTTATTATGGAACAAATATTTGTGATTATTGATTTTCCGAATTTTTAACTTTTTAAAGTTAATATAAAACTGAAAGTCAATTTTCTTATGTTGGTGGAAACTCGAACTTTAGCAGGAAATCATTTTTTTCTCTGATTTTATACGTATTTCTGAAAATACTTTTATGTCTCCTGGCAACTATTTTATAATTAGAAAATTATAATTTTAATTATTTTATCCAAAGTTCAGGTTTACCTTTCTCAGTTGAAAATTAACTTTTTGTTTAAAATTGATCTTCTCGGGATTAAAAAAAACATTTTTTTCTAAAATATTCTACTTTTTACCTTGAAAATTCAACACTTTTGTTAAAAATACATCTCTTTCGTTAGAAAATTAATCTTTTTTAGTTAAAAATGCAACAGTTTTGTTGACAATTAATAATAAATTTTGGTTGAAGATTAACAATTTTAGTAGGAAATTCATCTCTTTGGTAGAAAAATAAACTACTTTGTTGAAAATTAATTTTTGTAACTGAAGATTTAACGATACCATTTGTACCATTGTAAAAAATTCGTCTTTTTTTATAGAAACCGTAGTTGAAAAATCATCTTTAAGGTTAAAAATTCAACTATTTGATTGAAAACTCATGTATTTTGGTAAAAAATTTTATTTTTTGGTAGAGAATTGATCTTCTTGGTTGAAAATTCTACTCTAAAGATTGGTCGATTTTATTGAAAATCCATCTCTTTTGGTAAAAATTTATTCTTTTTTGGTTAAAAATGCAACTGTTTTGTTGACAATTAATAATCTGTTTTGGTTGGGGATTACTTATTCTTGTGGGAAATTCATCTCTTTGGTAGAAAATTGGGTTATTTTGTTGAAAATTAATTTTTGCAATTGAAAATTTAACAATTCCACTTTCGATTGAAAATTAATTTGTTTAGTAGAAAGTTCAACTTTTTGGTTGAAAATTGATGTATTTTGTAAAAAATTCGTCTTTTTTATAGAAAATTAATCTCCGTGGTTGAAAAATCATCTTTATGGTTAAAAATTTAACTATTTGGTTGAAAAATCATGTATTTTGTTGAAAATTGTTCTTTTTTGGTAGAGAATTGATCTTCTTGGTTGAAAATTCTACTCTTTGATTAAAGATTGATCGATTTTATTGAAAATCCATCTCTTTTGGTAAAAAAGTATTCTTTTTTGGTTAAAAATGCAACTGTTTTGTTGACAATTAATAATCTGTTTTGGTTGGGGATTACTAATTTTTGTGGGAAATTCATCTTTTTGGTAGAAAATTGGGTTATTTTGTTGAAAATTAATTTTTGTAACCGAAAATTTAACTATTCCACTTTCGATTGAAAATTAATTTTTTTAGTAGAAACTTCAACTATTTCGTTGAAAATTTATACATTCTGTAAAAAATTCGTATTTTTTATATAAAATTAATCTCCGTGGTTGAAAAGTCATCTTTATGGTTAAAAATTCAACTATTTGGTTGAAAAATCATGTATTTTGTTGAAAATTGTTCTTTTTTGGTAGCGAATTGATCTTCTTGGTTGAAAGTTCAACTCTTTGGTTAATGATTGATCGATTTTATTGAAAATTCATCTCTTTTGGTAAAAATGTATTCTTTTTTGGTTAAAAATGCAACTGTTTTGTTGACAATTAATAATCTGTTTTAGTTGGGGATTAATAATTTTTGTGGGAAATTCATCTCTTTGGTAGAAAATTGGATTATTTTGCTGAAAATTAATTTTTGTAACTGAAAATTTAACTATTCCACTTTTGATTGAAAATTAATTTTTTTAGTAGAAACTTCAACTATTTCGTTGAAAATTTATGCATTTTGTAAAAAATTCTTCTTTTTTTAGAATATTAATCTACGTGGTTGAAAAATCATCTTTTTGGTTAAAAATTCGACTATTTGGTTGAAAACTCATTTATTTTGATAAAAAATTTGCCTTTTTTGGTAGAGAATTGATCTTCTTAGTTGAAAATTCATCTCTTTGATTAAAGATTGATCGATTTTATTGAAAATTCATCTCTTTTGGTACAAATTTATTCTTTTTTGGTTAAAAATGCAACTGTTTTGTTGACAATTAATAATCTGTTTTGGTTGGGGATTAATAATTTTGGTGGGAAATTCATCTCTTTCGTAGAAAATTGGATTATTTTGTTGAAAATTAATTTTTGTAACTGGAAATTTAACTATTCCACTTTGGATTAGAAATTAATTTTTTTAGTAGAAACTTCAACTATTTCGTTGAAAATTTATGTATTTTGTAAAAAATCCTTTTTTTTGTATAGAAAGTTAATCTCGGGGGTTGGAAAATCATCTTTTTGGATAAAAATTCAACTTTTTGGTTGAAAATTCATGTATTTTGTTAAGAATTCGTCTGTTTTTATACAAAATTAATCTTCATGGTTGAAAATTCAATTGTTTGGTTAAAAACTCATAAAATTGATCTTCTTGGTTGAAAATTCAACAATTTGGTTAAAAATTCATCAGTTTTATTGAAAATTCATCTGTTTTGGTAAAAATTCCAACCTCTTTTGGTTGAAAATGCAACTGTTGAAAATTTATAATCTGTTTTGGTTGCAAATTCAACTATTTAGTTGAATATTCGTCTTTTGTGGTTCAAAAGTTAACTGTTTTCTAAAACATTTGACTTTTTAGCTTGAAAACTCAATTCTTGTTGAAAATTCATCTCTTGTGGTAGAAAATTTATCTTTTCAGGTGGTAAATTGAAATATTTGGTTGAAAATTTAGCTTTTTTTTGGTTGGAAATTCAGTTGGTTTTGTTAAAAATTACATTTTTTTGCAAATTAATCTTCTCTGGATTAAAAGTCAAAAGTTTTCGAAAACATTCGACTTGTTAGAGTTTCAACAAATTCCAAGTAATTCAGATTCAAGCAATATATCTAAGTATATTGAGTTAAAAGAAATGAAAAGGTTAAAAATCAAAATAAGTTGTTTTTAATTTATTATGAAGCGAATATTTTTCGTCATTCAATTTGCGAATTTTGAACTTTTTAAAGTTAATATAAAGCTGATTGTCGATTTTCTTAAATTGTTGGAAACTCGAACTTTAACAGGAAATAATTTTTTTACTCTGGTTTCATATTTCTAAAAATACTTATATGTCTCCTGGTAACTATTTTATAATTAGGAAATTATATTTTATTATTTATTCTTTTATCCAAATTCTTAAATTTTTAAACTTCATTAAATCTCAAAAAGAAACATTATCTTATTTGTTTTAAAAACAGCGACTGGAAATATTCCCCGTTTTTAAATTTGTTAAGCTTTTCTAGAATTTGAACTTGTGTCTTATAGTTTTATAAGTCTTGGGACAATCGATGATCTTTTTTGCTCAATAAATTCAAAGATCGCGGCATGGATAAAGCCCCTTGACCTCAGCTTTCAGCGATTATTCTTTCGTTTCCTATAATATTGATAGTCATAGCTATAATTTTTTGTTATTGACTTATTTTTCGAAGTAGATTAAAGTTCAAGGAGTCAAAAATTAATGAAAAAAGATTAATGTTCAAAAGATTTCCTGGATAACGAAAGATTGTTCAGCTTCTTAAAGATTTGAATACTAAAATTTTTAAACACTCTACAAATCTTTAGAGATAACATAATTTTTGTATGTCTGGTGAATATCGGACGATCAAAAAGTCTTAGTGCAGAGCAATTTTTTTGTTTCGTTAATAATAATTTTCTTTTTCTTTATCTTCGCTTTGAGTCAGAATTCAGCGAAGCAAAATAATCTCGTCACCCTTAGTTAAAATGCTCTGTTCTTTTTCAGTTCGTGTTTAATTCAGGCGATATGAATTACAATCAAGGAAATGGATGGTGCAAAAGGATGGAACTTCAGATAATGGACTTATTTAATATCTACTTAGGACCTCCGGGTGCTACGGATTCCCACTGCTACTGATCTACATTGTATGTAAAATTAATTTTCTTATTTTAAAATATTAGTGCTTATAATCTTAAATCTATTGCATAATCTTTAACTCCTGTGAATCTAAGAATTTTTCTTTTGTAATTAGCATGTATTATCAGAGCTGCCACATAGTCACTTGAGTCACTATTAATCACTTCTTAAATAAAAAGTCACTATAGTCAATTTTTTAAAGGAAAATGCCACTCTAGTCACTTTAATCCATCTCATTTTATAATAGATTTTAGCTATAAAAAATAAAATTTAATCAATCTGTGGTATAAAAATGTTTTTCAATATCAGACTTAAGACTCTTTCCCCTATTCCCCTCTTTTCCTTTTTCAAAAAAGAATTCCTCTTTTTTCCCCTATTTTCAAGAAACTTCTCTTTTTCTTATTTTTTTTTTCTTTAAAAGCAAACTGAATTTGCAGAACCCAATAAGAAAATCCAACTATTTTTGGTTGGAAGGTTAACTTTTTTCTAAAAAATTCGATCCTTGTTCGAACATTCATTTCTTGTGATAGAAAATTCATCTCTTATGGTTGAAAAATCAATTATTTGGCTGCAAAGTCAACTATGTGGTTGATAACTCATGTATTTTATTAAATTTTTTTTTTTTTAATTGATCCTCTTGGTTGAAAATTCAACTATTTGGTAGAAAATTCATCTCTTTTTTGGAAAAAATGTCAACCTATTTTGGTTAAAAATGCAACTGGGTTGTTGAAAATTATTAATCTGTTTTGGTTGAGGATTCAACTATTTTCTTGGATATTCCTCTTTTGTGGTTGAAAAGTTAACAGTTTTCTGAAACAATCGACTTTTGAGCTTGAAACCCCAACTCTTGTTGAAAATTAATCTATTGTGGTAGAAAATTAAATTTTTGTTGGTTAAAAATGCAACTGTTTAGTTGAAAATTATTAATCCGTTTTGGTTGAGAATTCAAATATTTTCTTGAATATTCGTCTTCTGTGATTCAAGAGTTAACTGAATTAATAGAACCCAATACAAAAATTCAACTATTTTTGGTTGAAAAGTCTACTATTATATTTTTGGTTCAGAATTCATCTTTTTTGGTTAAAACTCTTATTATTTGGTTAAAAATTTTATTCTTTTATTGAAAATTGAAGTATTTTATGAATACGTCATATTTTTGGCTTAAAAATTCAACTGTTTGGTTGAAAATGCAACTCTTTTTGGTTGAAGTTTAATCTTTTTGTTTGAAATTTCGTCCATGTGATCGAAAATTCAAATATTTGGTTAAAAATTCAACTACTTATTTATTTATTCTACTTTCTAAAATCTTCTACTTTTAAGCTTGAAAACTCAACTTTTTTTAAATACATCTCTTTTGATAGGAAATTCATGTTTTTGGTTGAAAATTCAACTCTTTAGTTGGAAATTTACCTTTCTTGGCCGACCACTAACTTGTTTCTTAAAAATTCATCTCTTTTGTGGTGAAAATTTAATCTTTTTGGGTTAAAATGCAACTGTTTGGTTGACAATTAATAATCTGTTTTGGTTGAGGATTCAACTATTTTGTTAAAAATTAATTTTTTTTGCTTTAAAGTTCATCAGTGTAGTTAGAAATTAATCTCCTTGATTTAAAATGGAAATATTTTGTTGAAAAATTTGTTTTCTTTTTGGTTGAATATTAATTTTTGTTACTGAAAATGTAGCTATTCCATTTTTCATTGTAAAATTTATCTTTTTTTTTTTTGGTAGAAACTTTAACTATTTGCTTGGCAATTTATGTATTTTATTGAATACGCGTATTTTGTATTTGAAATATAAACTATTGCAATTTTCGTCGAAAATTCATCTTTTGTGGTTGAAAATTCAGCTACTTGGTTGAAACATGAACTGCTTCGTTAAAAACAAATTTTTTGGTTGAAGATTCATCATTTTTGGTTAAAAATTTATCTTTTTTAGTAGAAAATTTGTCAGCAATATTAAAATTTATAATATTCGGGTTTTCTGGTACCTATTGTAAAGAATCGAAATATAAATATGACACTTGAGTGTCAAAGGTTGGTTTGGCTTATATCACAAAATGAATTACAATTTGTCTGAACATCACTTGTAAAATTTATTCTAACATTTGTGGTCTGGGTTTTTATCCTCGAGTTCAGCAAAGGCATTTCATCTAATCTTGTAAATGCAAGCCGATGATTTAAATGTGTAATGGAATCGAATTTTTTTTAGTAGATACGGGTTTCTATTGAGCTTACAAGCCTCTTTTTGTGTAAAGAGAAGTCACTTTTTAGCTTAAATTGATCACTTTTTACATTGTTTTGTACTACATTAGTCTGCCAGCCCTGTGTATTATAATATGCATTTTAATTCATAATCATTACGGTGATTAAAAAAGTGATTTTTGAATCTGAATACGCATGATCAAAACAAAAAATTCAAAATCGGATATGATTAAGAGGTCCCCTATTTTAGTTTTATATTTAATCTGTATGTATAAAAAATGTAATACAAGCATTTTTCAAGGCACTTGGAGAATAAAAACAACAGCAAATCAATAAAAAAGAAAAAAATCAAATAGAGGATCTATAAATCATGTCCGATTTTTAATTCTTTTTCTAATTTGTGGACTAAAAAGGTACCACTTAGGCTAGTGAGCATGTTCAGATTCGAAAATAATTTTTGTTTGCCTTATAAAATGAATCACCCTAATAATAATAATTTTCTTTTCAGCTCTTACTGCCCAGGAGACGCGAGGATGTAGATCTGGTGAGTGAGTTTTAGAATCCCTCACTGTCTTCATCATGTCGGGAATGAAAGGTTCGAAACGTCACGAAGACAGTGTTGTAATTATTACTTTGTAAATCTCGTAGTGACCGCTGGTTCTCCAGCGAGTGGACAGTTTATTTCAATTTATTAGATTAGGTTCACTACGCTTCTCTTAGACTCTTTTTTTTTTACTATTTTCTGAATTTGATTGACATTAAGATTTCTGTTTAATAAATAATATCTTTTGGAATTTTTAGCCATTTGTAAGTTGTAAATAATATTTTGATTATAGAAATCAAAAACACGAGACCAAGAAAAGCCGGATTATTTCTCGGATCATAGGAAGCGCAATTCGGTTTTCGATATTAATAATTTATTTCATCCAGATTTCCCTTTGATACGATGAAACCCCATTTACTATTCAAATTAATTTCCTATACACTCATATTTTTTCAGTTTTTCATATTAATAATATGTTCCTCTTAGAGTTATTTCAAATCTCTAGAAAGCTGGAATTCTTTTTAAATCAATTTTCTCTTTATCTCGCAGATAAACTTATAATTAAAGTTGAAGGAGATATTTATATCTGATTTACATTAATTTATTATTGACGCTTCATAATTGTTTATTAGTCAATATTTATTGAAATTGCAGCTGAATTTAAAGTAATTTTTGAAATTTTCTTTGGTTTGTTTTACAATATAAATAAGATGTTGAAAAATATTCAAATTTAGTCATTTTTAAAATTAACAAATTACATAACCTAGACTAGGACGTTACTAATATGGTTTAACCATGTGGAAATTGTTGGCGTACACCGTTTTATTTTCTAATTCAAGTAAGGTGCAAAATGTGTGTGATTGTGTTTTGGTGTATTTGCGTCTTACTTGAAAAATTTAAATAAATTTCTTCTTTGTGCATTCTTTAATCTATAATACAAATATAATCAGGGTGTCCAGCGAGTCTTAGAAACAAAATTCAAGGTCTTTTCCAGGTTTTCATGGTCAAGAAATTAAGTTTTCCAGGTCATCTTTTTTTTACATAAAATATTGAAATAACCGTTTATTATACATGTAAAAATATGAGCCATTTCATTTTTTATTGGCCAAAAATTTATAAAGAAAGCAGAACCATAAATAAACAAATTCTTAATTGTTTCCGAACATAAGTCGTCTTTGTGAAATCTTTGGGAATAATTAGTAAATCTTTATGAAGTCATTAAAATCTTTGAAATCCTTGAAATCTTTGCAATCTTTGTGAAATATTTGAAATCTTTTGAAGTATTTAAATTCTTTTGGAATCTTGTAAAATTTTTGGAAAATCTTCGAAATCATTGAAATCTTTGTGACATTTTTTTAGGTCTTTTGAAATCTTTAAAATATTTGTGAAATCTTTAAAATATTTGTGAAATCTTTCTTTAATATTTGTTTATGAAATCTCTTGTGTTCGTTTCAAATCATTGAAATCTTTTGAAATATTCTCAACCTTATTAAAACCTTTTGAAATCGTGTAAAATATTATAAATTTTTTGAAATTTTTGAAATCTGGTGTTGAAATTATTGAAATTCTTGAAATCTTTTGAAATCCTTATGCATTCTTTTGAATACTTGTGAAATCTTCTATATTCGTTTGAAGTTATTGAAATATTTAAAATCATTTGAAGTCTTCTAAAAAATTTTGAAATCATTAAAATCTTCTAAATGTTTTGAAATCTTTAAAACCTGTTGTACTGTCCCCTTTTTGAAATATTTGAAATTCTTGTATTCTTTTGAAATCTTTATAAAACTTTTATGAAATCTTTGAAATTTTTATGAGATCCTTCGAGAAATCTTTGAAATCTTTGTGAAATCGTGTGTATTAATTTGAAATCATAAAAATATTTGAAATCTTTGTGAAGTCTTTTGAAATATTTAAAAAAAAATTGTAATCTTTTTGAATCTTTAAAATGTTCTCAAATCTTAAAAATATGTTTACTGCTTTAAAATCCTTAAAATCTTTTGAAAGTATTAAAATCTTGGTGAAATGTTCAAAATCTTTGATTTTTCAAATCCTTAAAATCCTTGAAATCTTTATGAAATATTCGAAATCTTTGGGAAATTTTTGTGAAATCTTTTGAAAACTTTGAACTCTGTTGTACTGTACCTTTTTTCAAATCTTTGAAAACCTTTCGATTTTTTAAAAGTTTTAAAATCTTTGTCAAATTGTTGTTAAATCTTTGAAATCTGGTGTGCAGGCCTTTTTGAAATCTTTGAAATCTTCTTGAAATGTTGAAAATCCTTGAAAATCTTTTTAACTCTCTTAAAATCTATAGAAATATTTTGTAACCTTTTCAAATCTGTGTATATGTTACAGGCAAAGTATATAATCCGGCAATATATATAATCCCTAGGCATTATATATAAGGCTCAACAGAGTCCAGGCAAAGTATGTAATACTCTCTATTATACAGATTGCCTAGGCATTATATATAATGCCCAGAAGAGATCAGGCAAAGTGCGTAATAAATATTCTCCATTTGAGCTTTGTTTCCTTTTTTTAAACCATCATTACTTTGGTGATTTTAAACATATTAAGACCATTTTTTTATGATTCATAACAAGACGCAGTTGAAAAAATATATTTGTTGAAAACAGAAATTTAATAAATGTTTGGACTTTTTGGAAACAAATATTTAAACTCAATTTTTTAACAAAATCCACTTTTGATTTTCTTTAAAACATTTGTTAGAGATAGTTTACGATGTGCTCTAAAAGCCCGGCAAATGTAAAAATATGATCTCCTTTATTTTTCGAGAAATAATTAAAAATGCATTGGAATTTTTTTTTCAATTTTTATTTGTTCAAAAATACGAATCAAAACTTATTTTTTAAATATCGCCCCCAGAAGTATGTTTTATAGGGTTGATTGACTGTAATTGCATTTTGCGAGTTTTTGGCGCTAATTATTTATAATGCATAAAGTATTACTTTCTTTTATTACTTAGATGATTATATACATTAACTGAACAATTTAATATAGTTTTCAGGAATTTTCACTTAGAATAGAGTTCAAAAGTCGTAGTTTTTCCGAATTTTTATCTTATTTTCAACTTTTCGAACAAATATTTGTTTATAGAATTTAGTATCATTTTTAATAATATTACTTTGAATAATTTTAGAAAGTTGTGGTTTTTGATGAAATATTCAACATTTTTTCCACTTTTCAATTAGTTTGAGGTAATAATGGATATAATTTAACAAATCTAATTTTTTTAACAAATTGTTATTGTTTATAACTATCTTCTCCTATAGTCATGCTAGATAGTTGCAGTTTAACGACTTCAGAAAATGGAAAGAAAGACACTTGAATTTTTAAAGGGCTGCGCTAGTAAAACGGAATGACAAGATGGGGCCTTTGCTAATTATCATAAAGGTGCTTAATATTTCATGCAATATTTAAAATTGTGCAATTTTGAATGGTAAAAATGACATCAATGACTTTCTGACAGTAATCACATTTTTTCGTGAAAAAATCTATCTAGTCGTTTTAAATGTCACTTGATACAATATGATACTCATTACCAATATATTTATCATCTTTAAAGTATCTATAATTTCAATTTCAAATTATAGTTTTAGATGTAAAATTCTAAAACAGTTTATTATTTGAGGCCTTGAATTTAAAGTTTTTTCGGAAAATTGAATTTTAGAATTATTTTTTGAGGGGTTGAATCTTAAATTTCATCATTTTAATTTCAAATTCAAATATTTGAAATGTAAGGACAATCCCCGCTATTAAATATTTCAAAATTTCATATCAATAAAGCCTTGATAGTTTTGAATTTAATAATTTTAGATGTAAGTATAAAGCAATTTCGAATTGAAATGCTTAAATTTGTACAATTAAAATAATTGGAATCTCATTACAGCAATCTTGATTATTTTATTTTATTTTTTAATTTTGAAAAGATAAGATCTTAAAGTTTCTTTATTTTTAGTTTAGATTTACACCAATAAAGCATTTCCAAATAAAAAATATTGTATTAGAAAATTTCAAGAATGAATAATAATTCTAAAAGAAGTGTTGACAAGTAAACTATTTTGAATTGAAAACTTAAAGATTGAGTTAAAAATTAAATAAGATGAAATTAAACTTTCTTGAATAGATAATCAGTAATTGAACAATTTGGTAATTTTAGGTGGCTGCAATTTTAGAATTCTAAATTTTCATGTTGAACGCAAAATTTTTGATGTTTTCCTTTTATAGATTTTAATTTATTAATTAAAATTGATTTGGATGAATTTTGGAAAGTATAATTTACAATTTCAAAATGATCAATTTTCAAGCAATATGAATTTATATACTTCAAATAATTGAAATTTTAAAGGATAAAGACACCTTAACGACATGGACATAGGATGTCGTAAAGTTGTCGTAACGATGACATAAAGACGTCGTCAAATTTGGTGCCCAGTAAATTCATGTTACAATTTTTGGTGACCATACTTTTTTGTTGTTTTTACATGAAGTTCGCATTCGTTTAAGTTACAACGCTCCAGAGTAGAAAATGTTTCAATCTAAACGTTTCTCATTTAAAATTACATTTATATTCAAAGTTTTTTTAGAATAATTCAATTTATTCTTTGATTTTATAAAAATTTGTCGAATTGTATATGAATAAAAGCTTATAACTGAATTATTATTGAAAAAAATAATAAAATTGTTCCAGGTGCTTTTCTCGTGTGCAGTTCAGATTGTAACTTAAGTGCAGTGGAGGAAGCGACCAAAGCTTCATTATGAAACGCTCCCTGTTGAAAACAAGATGACGGAAGTTTTTGAAAACGCGGAAAAACTAAAACTAAAGAATAAGATTGCATTAACTATAAAAATCATTATATATGATCGTCTCGAAATAAAATAACATTAATTTTTCAATTTTATTTACTTTTTTATTTATTATCTCATGCAATCATCAGAAGAGTGTTGATCAACTCATCCATGGAGTTTGTTATTCGTGGAAACATAAATGGGATCCTGTTTTGGGATCTCATTTATGTTTTCATAAATATTGCACTTCTTTTTGTATCGTCGAAATTATAGTAAGTTAGACGTCGAAATGATTAATAATAAGATGTCGAATTGGGCGACATATTATCATTGAATCGACGAAAATATCGATGATTTTTCGAAATCAAAAAACGACGTTGATTCGACGTCGTTGATTCGACGTCAACTAGAACGATCTCGAACAGCAAATAAGTATATTGAAAATAAAATTGGAGTTTGAATTATGCATATTATACGTACCAATAGGATTTGGGAAAACGACTAAGATGAAACACAAGCTATTAATCGCGCTTATCATTTTCTTCAAACAATGAAGTCACTTATGAAGTCATTCGAGAAAAGAGTGTAACTACAATGAATATTCTTTCAAATGATTCATATAATAAAGTTTCTGCTATCTTATTTGTATTTCTAAATACACTATATTTTATAACTTTACTTCTTCCACACTACAGTCGTAAAAATACTTCAAATTTATGACAATGTTTTTAATATGTGGAAGCATTAAAAGGACTTATTGTACAATATGGATAAAAACATTAATTCATTTTTTGCATTTGTTGCAGATATACCTTAAGAATTATGTAGTAATACAAGTGGTTTGGGTGTCCACCTATGAATCTCAGATAAAAATGCTCAGTCTTGACGCGATTTGTAAAAACGTTTCCCCGTAATTTCAGTTCCATCTGAAACACTTTTTTTTGAAAGACTTTTTTTAATATTCAATAATAATTTTCAACTCCACAAAACAATTGTGAAAACACTTTTATTTGCTTTGAAGCAAAAATTAAAATGCATCTTTAAAATTCTACCTAATATTTCTAGTTTTGATTTTTGGTACCAGATGGCGAAATGACCGACCATCATTCCCAAGGCGCCTTTATGTGTTTTGAGAATTTAATAAGCATTTCAGAGAATTTCGACTAGCATCTTCAAAATCGTATATTTGTCTTGTATTCATTTTACATTTTACGACGTGATTATGAAGCAATAACTTTTAAATGCATTATCTTGGTAGAGCTGATGTAGCCTGATTACAAATTTTACAATATTATAGCTTCTTATTATGTTTGAATAAAGTTGAAAATGTTTTACAATCGCGTTCAGCTATTAAAGTTTTGTACTTGTCACTACTTTCACAATTATGTAGTAATAACATACAAATAAGTGACGTAGCTTCTGTAAATATTTCACAATTCTGCCTTCTTAATTATTTCACTAAAGTCGAAAACAACAAAATATCACATTATCGCGTTCTTTTATCAACATGTTCTATTTGTCACTGTTCCCATTCCTGTAACTTTCTTTAAATTATTTTACAATGCAGAAAACTTAGAAAATGAACAAAATAGTTTTTCTGAAAAAACAACGAAAAAAATCATTATAAATTTTTCCATAAATCTTAACAGAAAAGTTCATGATCCTTTTTTATTAACCTTTATTTCATTTATCAACCTAAATTTCATTATCCTTCTTTATAACCCTTAGAAAATCCTTAAAAAGCTTTACAATTTTATTTCAAAATCTTCAAAAATATATATATTTTTCCCCCATTTTTTCAAAAATATTATCACAATAAGAAAAATTTCTTTACAATATTCCAAATTCTTCATCGAAAATTTTCGAAATCGTTTAGGGTAAGGCATTTACAAAAATAATATTTATTTTTTAAATGAACATCCCTGCGTTAATAACTGTGTTTGAAATGAGAATTAAGGTCAAGGACTTTGAACTGGAAATTGTTTTTTTTTAACGTAATTATTAAAATAAAGGAAATTGCTTTCCTTTGATATATCTAAGACTTGACATCATTCTTCATGTAATAATGAATTAAAGAAACATTTTATTATTTCCTACTTGTTTAAAAGTCCGGGGGACTTTTGTTGCTCTTTTAAAGGCACAACGGCCAATTTTACTACTTGATATACGCCGATGGCCGTAACGGGCCACAGACGAAAGTCTCATTGTAATTTGTATTTCGTCCGTTTTTTCTATTTACTTCATAGTGCAATCACATTATTGCTATTATTATTAATAATGTTACTATTATTATTCTCGATCACTATCATTCTTCTCTTTATTATTCAAAATTGTTATAATATTAGATAAGCCTTGAGGTTATGATATAATAGTATTATAATTATTGCGATTTCTGCATTAATACCAATTTGAAACAAGAGTTGAGAATCTATGTAACGTTGGATGCGGAGAAGCAAGGCGAAGCAGGCGACAAGCACAACAGATGGAGAAGGAATAATTTTATGGGGCCGCGCATCAAACTTTCAATTTAAAATCTTGCAATCAAATATTTATATTACTTTTTCACCTGGGAATGCTTAGGGAATGTTTCTCATTAATTATATCAAAGACTTCTGATATGCATTTCTTGATAAGTGCTACAGTATTTTCATTATTAAGAATTTTGAGGTGGAATTTTCCCTAAAATTATTTTTTTACCATATGAGGCTCATATACTTTTCTGCTAATCTCATTATGAGTATTATGTAAACTTTTGTGATATGATGGAATATGCGAGATGTATAATCAAAGGATTAACTGTTGTAGTCTCAAAAAGTAAGATTTCACTTTACAGTGGGGGTTCGGTTTTTTACCAAAGAAAATATCCAGATACTTTGTTAATTCATTATTCTTTTCCTGCTCACCTTTCGATAACCTCGAGTGCTTTACCTCTAAGAATTTGCGGGCAACACATATGAACTCAAAAGGGAACGAAAATTTGAGAGTTTCAATAAATAGGAATTTTTTATTATAAGAACTTAATTATTAAAACTTCGATATCTCGCGAAAGGGAGCAGCTAGGATTTTTCTTTCTTAAAGACTAGTGTGCGCGAACTTATCTTAATAATGGAGATCCGAGACAGTTCAGAAATTTTTTACAGAAAATCTAAAAATTTTGAGGTTGAATTTCGACTCTACACCCGGGTACTCGATTACTGCCAAGACGGTTAAGCTAGTTATCCTGATCATCGGTATTCTCGGAGGTGCCAAGCTTTTACTACTTGTTTTCCTGAAAAGCATATCTGCGTGTCAACGGGAGGCCTGAACACTTGCGACGAGTTTGTCGAGATTGTCCTTACAACAAAATGTTAACTTCATATATATAATTAAAAAATAGGTGAAACAACCACCACAGGGTACCAATAGGAGCAACTGCCATCTATGAAAATGACAGCTGCTCCCAGTAGAACCGCGGTTGAATCTCTGAATGTTATCAACATATTATATCTATATATAATAATTACAATAATTTAAATGTGATACTAATATTAAGGCTGGAATGAAAATCACGATTCTAATTTAAACAAAACCCTATGGTCTATGGCAAAAAAACTTGTGTAGTAACCAAACAGGTTCGTGTGCAGGTTCGTGTCCAGGAACATGTCCAGGATCCTCTCAGGTTCCTGCACAGAAATTTTTAGCTTAGTTCAATGATGGGAAAAATATTCGTTCATAATTTAATAATTATATATTCAATATTTGAAAGTGAAACAGTAAAAACTGTAATAAACATACATTTGCCAAACTGAGTAATGTAAACTGGGGATAAGCGGCAGATTTCGGATAAAATGGCGCACCCTTTATTCTGGATTTCAAAATGCGATATTGCTTTTTCTAGGTAAAATATAAAGAGTTCTCCAATTACCAAATGCAAAGCTTCAATGATAAAAACAAGAAAAAATAATAATTTTCCGAGAAAATAAAAAATGTCTTAATTTTAGTGTAAATATTTTGTATCATGTTGAAAATTGTTTATATTGATGAATAAAGGACAAACAGACTAAGAAACTTTTCGATTTCATACTAAAATTATTGTATATATCCGGGCTAAATGAGGTGTCTTTAACTCCGAACTTTTTATAACTTTTGATGCTGTATCAAGAGCGTATAAAATATAACTTTTTTTAATTTACTCCTAGATCTCCGGTGGAAACAAAAGTGAGGATATAGAAGCGAATGATCGAGCCAGAAGACTTGTCGGACATAATTTTAAACAAAGCGACTCAAATGAAAAAGTCCCGTGATAAACAACGGACCACAACCAGCATTCTCAACCAATTCGATGAATATTTAAAAGTAAATGTACTAGATGGAGGGAAAAGTATTTTAACCTGGTAGAAAAGTTTTCAAATCTTTTGAACTAGACCTTTATTCAGTGGCTTGCCTCGAACTGTCTTTTACCATATCTGAAAACAGTATTCAAAGACTACATCGGACAGTAATCGTAATGTTATAAAATTTGTATAACACTGATATTTTGTCGTTTTCCCATTGCTGCTAAGGACGTAGCAGACGATAGCTGTTGCTCCATCGTAGGCAAATTTTCCATCCAACAAAATTTAACTTCAGTTTTTTCTGGGAGATTTCTCCATTTTGGTGGACTCCGTTCCAACAGCCTGATTATCGTGTATAATACCTATGGGGAGGTATCATCCATGACACATTATTTTGCAGTTAGGTCACGACCTACCCAGATAACAATCCCTTGCGACGCACGTTACTTGCACTACTTCGAGTAAGACTGCGATTAACGCCGCACGCACACCGCCCTCACTTGTCGCATTGAAGTGACGGATAAGCAGGTACGCCCGAAATAAGTCTTATTTTAAAGAAAATGCATGAAGTAATATGTAAATCGCCTTCAACACAATAAAAAATGATTAAATAAACTTATATACAAAAGCAACAGTTAACGATATTGTCCATGTATATAAAGTAAAATATTCTAAAATTGTAAGATATATAAAAACAAAGTATTGAAATGGAAATTAATATGCTTTGCAAATTTCCATAAAAATTATTATAGAACAAGACTTCAGAAACTTGAAATTTCTGTTGGAGTTTATATTCTTCATTAATCAAACCAACAACATTTTTATCAGAATTCTTTTATGTATATAATTGATTTTGAATAATGTTAAAGTATTACAATTTTTATTTTAAACGGTACGTAATTTAAAATTAGTTTATAAATTAATTATGGTATTTGAACTGCAATTTTCATTTTTATTTTTAATTTAAAATTCTAATTACAGTATTCCTCACTAATGCCATACTTTCATCTTTTTGTTCGTTTCCGAAATCCGCTTACTTCCTATATGTTTTGTATCAGACTGACAGAAACAAAAGAATATTTATTTCGAAAAATAATGGATTTTGAAAACGAACAGCAAACTGGAGTAATACATTTGAGAGGGACACTGTACTGTTACAATATTTTTATCAATTATATTATCGAATGAAAAGAAAAAAACTCAGCGGTACGTAATTCAATTAGTATCGGCCGCTGACGTGTTTCCGCTGACTTGCTTTTACGCCTGTTTCAGTTAATTTGAGTTAATTATTACTGTTTTTACGTACGTTCATTGTTATCTAATGATCGTTTTATATGAAGACACCACAGGTTTAAGATGTGTTTTATATGAAGGGTTAATAATACGAAATTGAATTGTGGTAAGTAATGCATGATATATAAAATTGCAATCATACACTGTAAACAATTTCGGGAATTTTCCCCACTTTTTAGTGGGGAAAAATCCACATTTTCGTTGGAGAACATCACTTTCCCCAAGATTTGGAGAAGTTTTCCTAAAACTTCTTATAATTCACTAAAAAATTGGAAAAATTCCCTAAAATTTAGGAAATTATATAATGCCTACAATTTTTCGGGAAATTTTCCTAAACGTATTGTATTTTATACAAAAGTTTGAGAATATTTCCTACGATTTGGGATAGTGAATGATTCCTACTGAATATAGGGAATCGTTGCAAAAGTAATGTTTGATTTTCCACGTAGATTGGGTAAATTTTCTAAAAATTCTTCTAGTATTACTGCATGTTCAGGAAGATCTTTTTCCCAGAAATATTTGATGAACTAGTACAATATTTCAAATAATTTCAAATAGTCAAAATGCAATAAATGATTTGCATGTTACATGCAAAAACTGTATTTATCGTTTTTAATTGAAATATTTTTTGCAGTTCTTTGCTTTTAATAAGTGTTAATACGTGTTAATATGTGTCGAGTGCTTAAGAGAGCAGTCGACGCGAAACAAAGCACAGATGCTACCGTGATCAACAAGGCGGTTCCTTTAGGGCAAGGCTCTTTCATTGCTACGGTCGAACTGACCCTTGCTTTTTTATTAATATTCCACGAATGTTAGAGAATTTTAAGTTATTACACAATATCATTCCGCCTTAGGGAAGGTTCCCGAAATTTTAAATAAAATTCCACCAAATTTAGCGAATTTTCCCTAGTACGCCTTAGGGAAAATTCCCTACATTTTCCGTAAGATTCCACAAAAATGTAGGTAATTTTCCGAAATCTGTTTTAGGGAAAATTCCAAAATTTCTTTTGTACTATTTCACAAATTATTTTAGGGAATTTTCCCCAAGGCCGAGTATCGAAAATCCTCGAATTTTTGTGTATATTACTTTACGATTTGGGGAAAATTCCCTCGGAAATTTTTTACAGTGTAGCTACATAACCTCTCTTTTCGCATCTCGATATGACGCGACCATGCATATATTAGGTATGCCCCGATAGAATTTTCACAAACTTACATTATGGAATATAATATAAGGGATATATATATATATATAAAATGAATGTTACAGTCGAGCCCTGGCACCGCCAGGGTAGTTTTTTGAAGGCGCCAGACCGCTTTCTTGCCGCACGGAAAATTGTTCTACTTAGCATTAAGCGGACCATTTACACAGTATGAAGAACATAATTTATGTCAACAATACTGGGACCTGTAGTGAATCTATTGGGACTATAATTATATGCAAAAAGTAACCGGAAGTATGAATATTTCATGTTCAAAGAAAAAGTATAACACGTGTACTTATGGCGTTATTCTGTGGGTCAAAAATGTGAAAATTGCGCAGATCAAATTCTGTTCATTAAAGTAAATTTATTTGCTTTATGCTCTCCTATCGCTTGAAGGGAAAAATTTACCAAAAATGGGATCCACCTCCTCAATTATTCTTATCGAATCTTGTAAACAATGTCTTTCGTACATGTAACACAATTTCGCAAGTTCTCTTTCAAATATTACTTCATGTGTAACAATTGTGTCAAGCAACATTACAAAGACCTGATTTGATAGAAATAATAGACTGATTTTGTTTCAAATCATGCAATGAGGTCTGCATGAGGTTGTTAGAATATTTTTGCATGAAAGTATGTTATTCGACACTCGCCCGAGAAGATTCGTCGTCAGTTTCGACTTCTTTCGCCCTTACCGCCGAAAACTGGCGTAAGTTCTTCTTACTGATTTAACCTTCATTTCCACTCCAAACCATGTTGTGCAGTTTCACATTCTTTTTTAACGATTTGGAAATTTCCCGAGTTGGGAAATTCCCGACAGAAAATTGTCAAATTATAAAATATCCGAACTAGACAATTTCGAATTCGAAACCATAAAAAAAATATTTTGTTAATAGATATTATTGATTGAAAATATAATAATCAAATACTTTTATCCAAGATACATTTTTTCAATGTTAATAGTTTTCTAACATTATTGTTTGAATTAAATATAACAGTAAGTGTATAAAAATTGTACAAAAACACAAATTTAAACACATTTGAAACAAAATTTACAGAATTCAACGAACCACTTATTTATCTCTAAGTTTCTTCTCATTTTTTTTTTTTTTATTAAAAATTCGATTTTTGAGAATTTTTTCGTAATTTTTTTACATACTATGCACATTTTCAAACCAAATTGTTCATGCAGAAAAACTTTTTTTCAATTATTGTTTTTAAAAAAATTGAAACTATAATTTTTTTATACTTTAAACATTTTGCAAAATATGCCGGATGTTAATTTTCTCGTCCGGCATATTTTGCCGGATTTTAATTTTTTCCTCCGGCATATTTTATCGTGTACTAAATTGAATTTCAAAGAATTTATTATGAATTCCAAATGATTTATTATTAATTCCAAAACATTCTAGATTAATTGCAACGAGTTAAAAAATTGATGTTTGCAAAAATATGTCGCACAATAGAAAATTAAAGGGAGATCTTGATGACAGGTGGGAGGTTATGTGTCATGTCTATATATCCGTATTCCTTGCCGGATCTTAATTTTCTCTTCCGGCAGATTTTGCCGGATTTTAATTTTCTCTAACGGCATATTTTTGATAACGTCATAATTTTCGGTAAATTATTATGAATTTTAACAAATTTCCACAACTTTCGTAAATTTTCACAAATTTCATAAATTTCCACTAACTTCATAAATTTTAACAAATTACATAAATTTCAACAAATTTCATAAATTTATACAAATTTCATAGATTTATACAAATTTCATAAATTTCCACAAGCTTCATAAATTTCAACAAATTTCATAAATTTTTACAAATATCATAATTTTTCCAAAAATTTCATATATTTCCACAATGATGATAGATTTCCATAAATTTTAGAAATTATGGTAATTCATCACACTTTTCATGCATTTTTAAAATTATGGTAATGGATGGAAATGTATGATAATTTTAGGAAATTTTGAAAATTCATGGTAATAGATCGGTAACTTTTGTGACCAGTCACAGGGGTGCCTTGCCGAAAGAGAAAATTAAGATCCAGTTAAATATGCCGGAACAGAAAATCAAAATCCGGAAAAATATGCCGGATCCGTATATACTACGATTTTATTATTCGGGAATCTTCCAATTTGTGATTTTTCAGTCGTCCAGATTTTAAAAAATCCGAAAAATAATTAATATTCTAATATGATCTAAATTAAATAAATTGATTCACTCAATTTAATTAGTTCGAATAATTTAATTGATTTGATTAATTAATTAATCAACATAATATCAGAATATTTATTACTTTTTTAGATTTTGTAAATCTTCGAAATTTTCTTTATTTATCGCATCTTGAAAAGAAACTGAAAACCATTTTGAAACGCTTCGATGCTTTACTATCAAAAACAAATTTAACTACTGTGCTGGTAATTAAGAAAAATATTATATTTTATTTAATATACTTTCTTGAAAGTTTCAAAATAAATTTGACTGAGTTTCTATTTAATATTTTACTTTTGTAAAATTTGAATTACAATTTCTAGTTAAATACAAGTTCAATATTTCAAAATTTACATGTAATAAAATTTTGATATGCATTTCAATTGATATGCTAGATTTTAAAAGCAAAAATTAGTAAAAATAATTTTAAAAATAAAAAAATATTACATTAAATAACATGATATATTTTATTTACTGAATACTCATTTTATTTTTAACCTAATGCGCAGAATATATTTAAAAACATCCACGTACCACTTGAACATGTTAAAATATAATTATTGTTAATCATTAATAATAAATTAATGAATTGTTTTTTCTTACATTTCAAATAAGCGCGCGAACCGCAGCCAATGAAGCGCATTATGCATTGTATGCGCAGTAGTGCAAGGTGCACGCATTCGAAGCACTGGAGGAAAAACGTCCTGTCTAGATCGCGTGATAATTTCGAGAAATATGCGCGCGTTGCTCTTCATTATTTATTGTTAAATAATCATACCAGTGATCATGGAAAGACCAGCCCGAACAGGGAGGAAAAAATCTTGGGCCAAAAGAAAGCAAACAACCAGGTTTAACGACAACCCTTACGTAGAAGAAAAACATAACCAATAAAAAAACAAAGCATCAAGCAAAAACTGGAAACTAAATTTCAAAGAAACTTTCACATGTATGTAGGTAATCTGTAAATTTTCAATAATTCTAGGATAATATGAATAGGATTTTAAAGTGTCAGAATTAAAAAATATGATGTGTTTAAAGTTATAGATTTGTTAATTCTTAAAAAAATGGTATAAGATTTTCAAGTATTATGATAGTTTTTTAGATTCTCATCAGAGAAGGTATTAGATTTATACAAAATTTGACCCCTCTCCCCCTTTTTTTTGTCAAATGTCGACGTTTTGAACCTGAACCCGAAAAACGGGTTTTCGCGAATGTTCCTGTATGCATGTATTCCTGGATGAATGTATGTATGCATGTATGTGTCTGTGTGTGTGGATTTTTAGTCTGTTAGCACGATATAAAAAAATATCACGAAAAGAAAAAAGTTGCTTTTGGACGCCCTACAAGACTGTCATGGGAACTTGTTCAATTTTCTTGAAAAAGCGAACATTCAAATTTCCATCGCACAAAAATAACGAAAAATAAAAAATTCCATTTTACGGTCGAGCTATGACAGATACAGAAAAAGATGAATCAACAAAAATTATGCATCCAAAAAAGATCTACAAATTTGTTATTAATCACTTTTTGATATGTCGCGTAGTTTTTGTTTTATTTGTAGAAAACAACATTTAAAATAAAAATATTACATTTTTGGACAACTGAAATAAGCTACGACAAAAATACATCGACAAAATTCGTTGACCCAAAAAACAGCTACAAATTTGTAATAATTCGTATCTTGAAAGAATGCATAGTTTTTATTTTAATTGTGAAAAGTAACATTATCAATAAAAAAATTAAATTTTTGGAAAAACGACGCAAGGTACGGGAAAAAATTAATGAGCAAAAGTTGTTCACCCAAAAAAAGATCTGTAAATTTGGTAAAATTGCCATTATTTTACAGCTAACAGAGATGAGTTAGTGGACAATTTCATGAACATTCCTATGCTATTAAATTTTGATCTTCCATAGTCAATAGAGCTGTCAGAAATTGGCACTTTCGGGCAATGCAAAGAATTTCTTGAGTCATCATACTGCATTATAGAAAATAATGAATCTAAGATGCATCAACGCTATGTTCGTAATATGCCAATAAACAATTCTCCTTTGGACATGTCTGTATAAACGGCACTTTTGTACGGTATTTTTTATTTCTACAATGTAGAATTTTTACTTAATAAATAAACACTCAATATTTATAAAATATGTTTCATTCATTTCACAACTAATTTTTTGTCCGACCCCCCTTGAAAACGCGCCATTGCATGCACGTGAAGCAGGCATAATGTGGCCGCTTCCAGCCCACACGTATCCCCACGGCGCGGCGTCAATTCTCGGAAGGGCAAAATCCAGGGGAGCTAAATCCAGGTTTCACTGTAATTATATTCCTATAATTCTTTCAGCTAATTAATAATAATTACATTATTAGTCAATTTGAATTATTTTTACTTGACAAATAAAAAATCCAGATCTGCTACTGAAAAGCAGGATCGATGGCTCAAAGTTAACCTTTGAATCCGGGTGAAGAAACTTAACATGTACTTGTGCTATTCGATTTCAGAAAATCGGACTGCAGATAGACCGAGGATCCTCATGAGCAAAAACACATCTGCGCATATGTGTGTCATTTAGCAGGATCTGAGGGTTCAGCACTATCCTAAATCCTAGAATTTGTGTAGATATGCTAGAATTTCTATCTAATCTAATTATCTCGAGATATAATTACAATTTTTAATAATGATTAGAATAGTTCGATTTGGTATGTAATATATATTTATATGAATTGAATTTTATAAAATGAAATCTGGCAATATTTTCGGTGACATTCAACTTTTGACACTATAATTCAAATTTTATGATTAATCTAGATTCGAGGTAGCAAATCGCCACCAAGTACTAACTAAAAGCATTTGAAAAAGATTTTAAATAACCGTATGAGAAAAAAAATCTGCAATGACGAGACTTTATTTTCTTCATTTTTTTCTGCGTGATTCTAAAAGGATATATAGTTGAAGTTCTGGAGGGGAAGGAGTTGCATAGATAATTTATTTATCCCTGAATATGAAGCAATAATTTGTTAAAACAAGTACAAAAATAACATTATATTATAGTTGAAATTACTTTCAAATTATACTATGAGTGATTTTGACATTTTTGACGTTTTGCAAGGCGTTTTGAAGTTATGGTGTAATGCCATTAAATCTGTATTAAAACGTAAAAGGTTCGGAGTGTGTAGAGGCATAAAATAATTTGTGTACAAAATTCTCTATCAGAACTCATGCTTTGGGTTCGTTTTTGTTGCAGCTCCTTTGGAACCAAAAATCGATTCTAATAGAAAATCTTTGAAAGATCTTCAATACATATGATGAGCAAATTGTTATGAGGAACTGGTTAACAATGTGGGACGTAGGAGTCTTCCATTATTGACTATTATCTTTTGGCTGTCGTATCACAAGTGAACTATATTATGGAATGTTGCATATAGGAAGATATCGCTATGTTTCAGTATGCCATAATTTATGGAGCGGATAGGATTTAGGTGCAGAACCGCGAACGGACTACAGGACATTCCAAGACCACGTCGAGCGAAACCGCAAGAGCCGCTTACACGAGGAGACTCATCCTCCGCCTCCAAAAATATGGCTGAAGCCACACGAAATACGACCCTGTCGCAACTGGAAATACAGAGCTTGTGACTGCCGTTGAATATAAATATATATATATAGACATATACTTCCGTATTCATACACGCCGAGACGAAACCAAGAATTGTACTTGTGGGTCTATAACACACTTTTCTGGGTTAAAATAATCACTGTGAGAGTAGGGTTACGACGTACATTATTCAGTGACATTGTTTAGTTGTGGAGATGATGTATCAGATTAGAAAATGTGGAAAATACTAGCTAGAATGAAAGCATTGGAAAGATTTTCACGTATATTTCGAGAATAAAGCGCTCAATTATCGGATGTTCTGCTTGTAAACTTCAACTATGCCCCTAGGTTTATTCTTTGATAATAATTAATATTTCTTCAAGTAATCCTTTTTTTTACATTTCTGACCTCGGCTAAAATCACTATTTTTTGTGAGCTGATTTAAGTCTTTGAATAAAAAATATATTATTACAGAAATATGGTCAAAATTCAACTAACAAGGAGAGGTCGCGAGATGTGCGTCGCCAATTCGACTGAGGCCTTACAGAGTGAAAGTACATCAAAATCCATTAGATGCGTATTTTTTCTTTTGATCCAATGGGCCTTAGCTTCCGAGATATCGATGTTTGAGTATTTGCAATCGAGCGTTGTACTCGCCTCTGTAGAGAGCACGAGCGTAAATACTGAAATCTAGATATTTCGGAAACAAAGGACCATTGGATCGAAAGAAAAAATACGCACCTAATGAATTTTTATAAACTTTCACCCTGTGAAGCCCCAGTCGAATCGGCCACGCACATCCCGCGACCGCTCTTTGTAAGTCTATTCTCAATTATAACCATATCTATAGAATTTGCGATTTTTTTATAAGAAAATGGATCGTAGGTGTATAACTTTACCATTTATTGCTAAAAACGTAAAATATAAATGTTCATAGTAATAATTTGAATGCTTTAATAATATTAAATAATTTTCAAAGAAACATGGTTATCCTCAAAATTAATTGGATTCGGTGTTGTTTTTAGTTGTAACAAAAAGGAATCATCGCGGAGCATGAGAATGCAGCTATGCTCATGGTTCAGTTTCACACTTGAAGTTTTCTCAGTTTGAGAAAAAGAAATCTTGTTTTGACACTGAAAATAATGGTTTAGCTGTCCCAGCTTGGAATTTAGCTGGATTTCGTCTTCTAAGAAAATATAGCTGTGTGACCTAAATTTCTAGCTGGGTTACCTAAACATTTAGCTGTTTTAGCTAATTTTGCCACCTAGAAATTATCTAGATAAATGAGCTAGATAATTTCTAGGTGGAAAAATTAGCTAAAGCAGCTAGATGTTCAGGTAACCAAACTAGAAATTTAGGTAACACAGCTATATTTTCTGAGAAGACTTAATCCAGCTTAACTTCTAGCTGGGACAGCTAAACCATTTTTTTCAGTGGAGAACATAACAAACGAGGTGCAACTTAAATAATCCAAGTCTTTTTCTATGTTTACATTTTTACAAAAATTTAGAGCGACGCAATTTATTAATTTTATTCTGTTTAATACTATCATTTATTAAATGTATACGTAACGCATAGCTTGTAAATATATTAACAAGACTATTATATAAAAAATATTGAAAAGTAACAGTTAAACTTAATTTATTTTATAAATCTGAAATATCTCAAGACATCTATGTCCACCCCAAAACAATGATCGGTGCTTAAAAAGTAACCACTAGATATCATTTGTTACCACTACCCTCATTAAACTTTAAAATGCATTTGTAAGCATCCTATCACGGCAATGTATTATAACGCGAATTTGTTTAACTTTTTCCGTTTTTAACTTCCGTTTCTTACCTCACCTAAAAGAAAACTATATTCAAGCTATTTGATACTGGGAACCTTGGAAAAAACCTGCTTCCTATTTGAATTCTACATTTCTAACAAAAAATCATTTGGAGGGTAAGGGGAAGAGATTTTTTGGAATGAATGGAATTAAAGATCTTAACACGCAGAACTGAGATGAAAAATAAAATTTGCTATGTTATAGTTTTCTGCTTTTTATATGAATCGTTAGGAAATAAGGAAAAAAACAGGAAAATTCGGTTTCTTAGACCCCTACACATGAAGCTTTCCTTTAGTGCGATTTTCTACAGAGGTGGCTCAAATTCCAGCTCTTGGCATGTAGAATTGAGATCAAAAATAAAATTTGATGTGCTATGGTGTTATTTTTTAGATACCAGTGGTTAAAAAAAGTTCTCATTCGTGATAAAAGAATAGGATTTTTTTTAGCTATTTCCATCTTCACAGTAAAAACTCTGGGATAAATTTTGTTGCAGCTCATTTCATAATGGGGTTCCATCTCGCTTGGAGTTGGGGTACGAAACTATCATGTATTGTTTTTGCCGCAAATCTGTAAAAAAAAAAATATTGCAGGTGACGTTTCGTACCCCAAGTCTGAGGAAAACGATACCTTGTGTAGTGGTACCATTCGCACTACCAAGAATAATTTTGTTTGCAGGGAAATGGTACCCTGAAATTAGCGTTTGATTCACACTTTATTTTTTTCTATGTTCTAAGTTAAATTGTATTTTGTTATTACTTTCCGTCCTTCCAGAAATATATCTTTTTACTGTCCCAGAATATAAGTAAAATTCATTTGCGCCATACTTCAGATATTTGCAAAATCAATGTACGGTAATAGGTGCAATCGTTGGCCACCCCTCCCCCCATGATTGGCTACGTCATTTAAATATGCTTATATGAAAGATTGCTCACAAATAAATAGTGCAAGATGAAGCACCGTATTCGACATGCCAGGTTAGTGCAGTGTAGTGCGTTTAAATGTCAGAGTAAAGTAAAATCAGTGATGCAGAATGTGTAAGGAATTTAAACGAAGAGCTGTGAGGAAGTTATGGTCATTTATATTAAATTAAAAATCTATTTTAAAAGTAACAATTATCTCATTCTCATAATTTAAAGTTGACGTGAGGATAGAAAAGATGTGTTGATTCGAGACGAATCGATTGACTTATAATGTTGATACATTTTATTTAACAGTAAGGAAGCTATGGTAATGCATAATATTTGATAAAACGGTTTTTTATAGTGAAATTTTTTTTATTAACATGATTCAAAATTGATTTTGAATTTTTGTTAAAAATTCGTATTTTTTCGTAGAATTCCACTGTTTTTTATTAAAAAATTTAAATTATTTTCGTTTAAAATTTCAACCCCTTGGTTGAAAGTTAATTTTTTAAATTGAAAACTTAACTCTTAACTTATATTAAGTTATTAGCATAAAGCTGGAAAAGGGATAGGGTGCGGTAAAATTTCCGCTTCCCTTTTCCAGCTCGAAAAATTACCATTTTAAATAACAAATTTGATTTGTCTGATTTGTCATTGTATTTAAAAAATTTGTTGTATTATTTCGTAATATCGTGTTTTTTGTAAATTTCTATCCTTAAAGTAATCAAGATGAAAACTTTAGTTTGTCTATTATTTAAAAAACCACAAAGGCTTCCTCTATGAGGAAGCAAATACATTTGCTAACGCGAAACAATGCGCTCGTGAAATGAGCACCATATAAAAGTAATTACAAATAAAGTGGGAACACTCGAGAACGAAATCACAGCTAGTCTTTAATAGTTAAGATAGATTCAACTAAAAACTTTTTCATTTTAGTTGCATTTCGTGATTAAAACAGCCACGATAGTAGTATTCTAACTTTACAATGATGTCTGTATATTCATAAACGGGTGGCCAATCAGTGACCTCGTGAATTATGCGGAAACATACTGATTGACCACAATATCTAGAAAGAAAATAACTAATATCTTTGCAAAAATTTATTCAAAATTGTTTTAACTTTTTGTAGGCTATGTATATAATTGTTTGTCACTTTGTCTTGCGAATAATGAGTGAAAATTATATCAAAACAGTTTTTGGTTCCAGCCATTTCAGCGGTCAAACATATAGTCATTGGCCTATCATAATCACTATGTCTTCATAGCCAATAATTGTGTTGTTTTTTTTACATTATTGTTAATTTCTTTGAATATAAATTATCTTCTACTTTTAACGCTGAACTTACTATGATAATTTAAATCTACATAAAATTGATTTTTCATCTGTATATTATAGAAATTCGTTCAATGCTTATAATGTTTTTGAGAAATTGTTCAACTAGAAAAATTCCTTAAGTGGCTGATGATTATAGCCATTACCCTACTTCCCATTAGGAAAATGATTAGTCATTAGACTCCCAACCTCAACTATTAAATTAAACAAGTTAATAAAGAGACTAAAAAACTGCGTCATAAAAAGTCAAACAATTATATGATATCCCTCCAAACCTAGTAACTGTAAAATAGCAATATAAAAACTCGCCACTATTATTGGGTCGGTTCAAACTTCCGTCCTGACAATCTGTCGTCACGAGATATATCCGGCGCGTGTGCTAATAAAACCTTCCTGTCGCCCGTATGAGCGGCTCGATTTTCTCGTGAACGCGACAATGGAAAAACGAGTTGCAAAAAAGAGAATTTTCCGGGCCCGCGCAATGCGAAACTGGAGACGAGCCAACACAAGAGGAGGAGACTTTCTGTCACTTTCCAACTGCACTCGTACCGTTTGGTACTTTTTAACGGGATGGGTAGATCAAGCTTTATGGTCTGCAATTATTGGGGGAGTTGGGTGGTCCGGGGGAGGGGGGGGGACTGTGTCGGGAAACTCGAGTTTCCTCGGGAGGGTGAGGCTCGTAAAACCGGTATCTGTAGCCAGCCACACGCCTCGATGCATTAGCTAATTGTTGTACTACACGTGATTTGTCCAATTTGTCCGAGAGACACGTTACTTCCCATCCCCCGACGCGACCTTCTGCCTCACGTTCGTCATCTACTGCAGCGATCCTCAAACTACTGCCGACGACAGGCTCGCCGTCCGAAGACAAAAATTCTCTCAAAACAGGGGAAATACGGTGATTTTTCACGAAAATAGGTGAATAAAAGGGAAATGAATTCTTAAAAAAAAAAAAAAATGTAAATATGAATTCATTATGAAACACTCTATATTTTCCTAAAATTTCAAGTCAAACCATGTTGCACTTCCATTTATCTAGTTACATTTTTAACCAAAGGAGATTGTCTATGAAGAGAAATTAATTTCCGATCCAAAATAGCAAACTTTTAGCAATAACAAAATTAATTTTTAACCAAAAAGTTGTATAAACGAACAAACAGTTAAACTTTCAAGCAAATGAGGCGAATTTTCAATAAAATAGTTGAACTTTTAAACGAATAGTTGAATTTTCAAGCCAAAGAGACGAATTTTTTTCGAAAACAGTGGAATCTACTATAAAAGATGAATTTCCAATCTATAAGAAAGAATTCTTACGAGAACAGTTAAAATTTCGACCAAAAAGGTGACTTTATCAAAATAGTTTCATTTTTAACCTACAACGATGCATTTTCAACCGAATGGTCGAAATTTTAAACAACAAAAAATTTAATTCGATCAAAAACAGTGGAATTTTCAAGATGAAAAGACAAATTTTTTGAAATACAGTTTGAGTTCCAACCGAAAGGTTCATTTTCAACCAGGAAATTTGACTTTCCTACCAAAAGATGGATTTTCAATCAGTTGAATTAAACGTAAAAGAACTCGTTTTTAACAAAATAATTGAATTTTAAACTAAATCGATGAATTTACAACCAAGAAAGATGAATTTTTAACTGAAAAAAATATTTTTGAATCAAAAAAGTAATCGTGAAATTTTCATCTATAAAAAATAATTTCCAACAAAAAAGTAATTTTATACCAGTTGAATTCAACGAAAAAAATACGATTTTTAACCATATAGTTCAACCTGCAATCAAAAGGATGAATTTTGAACAAACGAAATTAATTTTCAAATGAAAAATATGAATTTTCAGCAAAATATAAGAATTTCCTTCTTGAATTTCCAACTTATAAAGGACAATTTTCCAACTAAAGAGGTGTATATTAAAAAAAATTTTAACGACGTGGTTCAACTTTCAACCAAGTAGTTGAATTTTTAACCAAAAAGATCAATTTTTAAACAAATAGTTCAATTTTCAACTAAAAAGATTAATTTTTCATCATTAAGATTAATTTTCAATAAAAAAGATGAATTTTAAACAAAATACATCAATTTGTAATAAAATTGTTGAATTTTGAAGCCAAAAAGACAAATTATCTACAAAACAGTTGAATTTTCAACAAAAACATATGATTTTTCACAACAAAAATAATTTTTCACCAAATAGTAAAATTTGTTTAGAAATAGAATATTTGGTAACCAAATAGTTTAAGTTTCAATAAAAAATATAAAATTTCAACAAAAAAGTTATTTTCAACAAAATATTTTAATTTTCTTCCAAAATGTTGAACTTTCAATACAAAAAGACGAATTTTCCACAAAAGAGTTCCATTTTCGTCTTAAAAATATCAATTTCCATCTCAAATGATACAACTTCAACCAACAAATGATGAATTCTCCATTTTAATTTGAAATAAAGAAAGTTGAATCGATCCAAAGAAGATGAATATTCAATAAAATAGTTCAATAATTCAACTAACACAGATTAATTTTCAACCGAACAGTTGCATTTTCAACCAAAAAGAGTGAATTTTCGAAGAAGAATATTAATTTTCTACCAAAAGAAACGAATTTTCAACGAAATACATGAATTTCAAACCAAATACTTGAATTTTCAACTAGAAAAGATCAATTTTCAATTAAAATATCAATTTTGAACCAAAAATGGAATAGTTACATTTTTAGTTGAAAAAATTAATTCTCAAACAAAAAAACAAAAAAATTTCAACAAAATAGTTAAATTTTTAAACAAAGAGATGAACTTTCAACTGAAATAATGAATCTTAGAAAAATTAACTTTCACCAAGACAAATCAACAAGCAAGCAAACAACAATCAACAAACAAGCAAATCAACCCAAAAGATTATTTTTTAACCAAAAAGGGTATACTTCCGGAAAGGTCACCCAAGCATATTGACTTGAATATTGATTTTGGAAAAAATTTGGTTCACAAAAGTTGTAGATTTTGTCAAAACACATATTTTTTACATTTATGCTTTTTTTCTAAACTTAATTTTTTCCGAGAAAAATGACAAAAATGGATTTTCAGAATTTTTGTGACAAAAAAATTACCACCACTAGGATGCGTGGTTTTTTCGGGGGACGTTGGAAAAGGGGTCGGCATGGGTGATGGTAGGAGGTGTGGGCCATTTAAAATGCCCAAGATTAGGACGTGTATTTTTTTTTGCCGTTGGAAAAGGGGGTTAGCGTGAGTGGATGTGAACCACAACCTCTCCACCCACTCACGCTGAACCCCTTTTCCAACGGCAAAAAAATCTGAAAATTCATTTTTCTCGAAAAATGTCAATTTTAGAAAAAAAGCACAGACATAGAAAAGATGTGTTTCGACGAGATCTACGACTTTTGTGAACAACTTTTTTGCAAAATCAATATTTTTCGAGATTTTGAAAAAAAAACTAATTTTTCAAAAAAAGTCAAAATTATTATTAACTTCATATATATTGATCTGCTTTTAAAACTTATTATTATTGAACGGTACCGATGCAGGGGCATCTTTAAAAAAAATCGCCAAATTTTTTAAAATTTATCATCAGGAAACGTACTAAATGTTATATAAGTTCCTTAATGAAAATTTGGGTAATATTTTTAGTAATTGTTCAATTCAATAGTATTGTACAAAATTTGGGTTCTGATATTGTAAAAAATGGTAGGGTGGTGGGTCCGCTGCACCCCAGAAACTGCTCTCAACCGATTGGCAACAGCGCACACCAAACGCTGTATTCATCTCGTCGAAATGTCCGTTTTCTGATTTACAGAACAAGATTGGAAACAGGCATCGAAAGTTGGAACGAATCTTTTAAATCAGAGTGCAAGTCTCTAAAACCAGTCAGGAGATTCAAAAAATGTAAAGAAACGTTTTCATCTGGATTTGTTTTGCCCCCATTTTATTTAAATTTAGGAAAATTTTCCCAAGTTTATTCAAAACCCAATAGTCGATCGCATCATCAATTGTGTCACAGTAAATTGTCTAAAGGTAGCAGTATTGATTTTTTCATGCAGTTCATTTCTAATAATTTAGTCATAGAATAAAGTCACACTCAAACTAGTTTCACTCAAAAGAACAAGAAAGGATGAAGAGCTTTCATTCCCCTACGAGGAAACATTTCAGATCTTAAAAAACATGTATCGAATATCTAAAGCCAGAAAACAACATTTTTTCACGAGAAAAAATTTGATGTAATGTAGAAATATAACCATGAAACCAATCGCAGTGCTTAAAAAATACAGGCAAATGTTTTCTTGTTCTTGTTGGAATATTTATATTCTAATTTTTACAAAATAATTCGAAGCAGGGGTTGAAAGTTGAACCGAATCTAGGAGATCAGTAAAGGGAGTCGCAAATTCCAAAGAAAAGTTTTTATCTGGCTTTGTTTTACCCTCCATTTATTTCAATTTGTAAAGTTTTTTCCGAGTTGATTTCAAAGTTCGTATACGATTCAACTGATGTTTTGACACGTCACCAATTGTAGCTTAATGAGCTCACAAAGCACCCTGATTTTATTGAAAGTGTTTTAACGATGCGGTTTTGTTTCATTTTGCTGATTCGGTTTCATTTATAATTATTGGTTCTCACATTTTGCTTGATTACAAATGTGATTTATAGTGCAAATAATTGTATTTTATTACCCCTGGTAAACCTACCGTGAATATATTATCTTCATCAAATTCTATATGGAAGTAGTTGAAGAAAATGGTAAAGGCAGACTATTCCAGCTCTCTAAATTTAAACCAATGGAATTTCATTGAGAATCAGTGACTATTCACCGAAATTTCAGTAGTTTTTTACTGAAATTCCAGTCATTTTTTACTTGTTTTACAATATAAAAGTTCCTGACATTTCACTGAAACTTTCGTAAGTTTCTTATAAAAAAACGGTAAAAAATTATTGAGTTTTCAATTAATATTCACTGATTAGAATAGCCAGAAGTATATCACTGATTCTCAGTAAAACTCCACTGATTCAAATCAGAATAGAGAGTATTGTATCAAATTTCGGAACACTCAGAATGTTCAATGAAATTCTGAAACATTTTACAAAATACCTGATTATTCCAGAATAATCATGGACATTTCAGAAGATTCTAAAATATTCGGTTCAATACAATTCGAAACCATTCTGAAAAAATTCCGAAATCTTCCAGACTAGTGCAGAAGATTTCAGATTCTTCCGAAACGTTTTAAAATAAAGTATGTTAAATAACACTATAAATCATTCTGGAAAATGTAGAATGTACTATTTCAGAGCATTCTAGAATATTCTCAAATATATTACAATATTCCAGAAAAGTCAAGAACATTCCCGAATTTCTAGAGAAGTTTAGAAATGGAAGAATATTAAAGAATAACACAATCTTCCTTCAATGAATAGATTTAATAAAAAAAGCGGAATTAGTATCACTGACAAGTGTTGTAAGTGATTTCCAACAAATTTAAAAATACAGAAAAAAATCAGCTTTTTCAGATTTACTTGACTCTGACTGAAGAATTTCAATATTATTTTTCTTGATTTTAAACTATGAACAAACACTTTTCTTAAATCGACGAACGTCTAAAAATGACTAGGCTGTTTCTTTACATCTAAAAAATTACCCTGTTGAATCAATCATATCTTGATTTATATATCTGAATCAACGCATGAACTTGCACGATTTGAAGGGTGGCAGTACAGAACTAGATAACCAAAAAATGAGAATTTTTCAGTAGATCGAAAAAAGCTGAATTAAGTTAAAAAATTCAATTTACAGTTCAAAAAATCGGTTTATAAAATCGGCTTTGAACAGCGATTAAAAATCGAATGTTCCATTTTTTGCAAGAATAAAATCTTTCGCCCAAGATATGGGAACGATAAATCAGCATAAAAAAGGTTTGATAAAAGAAAGAATATACTGATCGGAGAAAATCAAAATTGAACTGTTCTGTTGGGAGCAAGAACAGCGTGCTTAAATTTTCAGAAGTCACTTGTTTTTCATTTGTTCTTCTTGAAGTAATGAGCAAGACAAAGGAAAAATAGGTCAATTCTGAAAATGCAAGTAGGCTGTTATTGCACCCAACCGCTCAATTGATGATCACGATATCACAGAATGACATACATTATTTGCTAAAAATCACAACAACAAAAAATGTGTATAAATGATAATAATTTCGAGAAATATCACTATTAAAAGGTTGGAAAAACATTTACTACTCAAAAATTTAAACTGAATTTGATCCCTTCATTTTACTCTTGTCATTAATAAGTTTCTTGAGTCTCGCAATGTTCTTGCAGATTAATTGGACCCAATAATTTGTTTCGTTCTTCCGCCAAGGTTTGATTTGATCATGGTCTTATAATTCCCCTTACAAGCAGAGGAAACAAGTAACAAGACTCAAAGTTAGTTCTCTCTTAGGTAATTGCGTTGGTACGATTAAAGTCTTGTTTCGGGATATTCGACGGTGCAGGTCGTTCGTTTTAATGAGGCTGTAGCGCGGCATCCCTGGTGTTTAACACTGCCTTACTTGCACCCCCTCGATCGGTGCTAAGGAAGTAACCAGCTCAAAGACCCATCCGGGACCCCTTTATAAAACACAATTACGAGTTTCGGACAAGTTGAGAGTTGCGACATACTTAATTACCAGAAAGTTCGTCTACTCTAGTCAAAGTAGCTGCGGGTTCTGAAGATGCTGTAACCTTAATACGTTCTTTGACGTCCATTATGCAAGCATTCACAGTCCAAAATTCTCTCAAAACAGGGGGAATAGGATGATCTTTCACGAAAATAGGGAAATAATAAGGGCATGCATTATTTGTGAGAAAATTAATGTAGGTACTATACTCTCTAACTCTGAATTAGCGGTATACTTATCGCTGATTTCGATTTAGAGAGTATTGAACTCAATATGAAACGCTTAAGATTCTTAATATTTCAAGTCGAAATAGGGTCATAGGTACAATAGCCCCCCCCCCCCAATGATTGGCCATCTCCTTTAAATATGCTTCTATGAAAGAAGACTCACAAATAAAAATAATAAATAGTGCAGGATGAAGCGCAAACAATTCCGCAGCGTATTTGGCAAGCTAGGTAAGTGCGGTGTATTGCGTGTAAATTCCAGTGTAAGTAAAACCGGCGGTGCTGCCTGTGTAGAAATGGTAACAGGGATCCGACCGGGAGCAGGCCGGATAGCCCCAGTTTAAACCGGGCGCTGGCCGGGATCCGGCTAAAAACGTCACGGTAATCTGGTCGGATCCCGGCTTTCATACCGGCCGGGATCCAGTCGGGTAACCCGGCCACAGACCGGTTAAAAAATTTTGCTTCAGGCGAGAAAATATATTCTATGACAAATTCAAATTACTGTAGTGTATTTGTATGAAGAAAAATTGACATTAAAAGGGATCCTTTTTATACTATTAATAAATAATTTTATTTTCTAGAGTGTTTTATGTAATGTAAAAACTATCAATCATTATTGAATAAGAAACTGGATGTGTCGCATGAGGAGTGAAAAATATTATTGTTTTTTCTTCATTCCTTAAAAAATATATTCATTATTTTCGGACGTAAAAAGTCTTGAATTCCAAAATCTCTCCATAATTCATGAAAATTATGAAGCGAAGTGTTAGTTTGCATGCAATACAAATTTCGAAATGGTATTCTGACGTCGAATGTTTTTGAAATTCTACATGATTTTCAAATTCTCGTTCTATTAGTATGACTAAGGATGCTTACAAGTTGAATTTATTGTATTCAAAATACATCAATTTTGAACAGCTAAATTTATGATTCGAATTTTAAGTGCTATGCAATTTTCCTATAATAACAAGATTCCACCCACTATTTATTTCAAAACTGATTTAAGTCAAAACTATATTATGCTGAATCAAAATAATTTATAACTAATATAATTGACACCAAACTTTCGAGATCATCTAATGACATTATTTTTTCCGTAGCAAGAGCAAACTGAATATGAAGAAGTTATTTAAATCAAAAAATATTTCTTTATTGTCACGAACTGATGACATTATCAATTACTTGTGAAATTTTGAATCCAATTCAGATCGCAAACAATATTATATTTTTATTTCATAATTTTTCAAAAATTAATTAATGGCGTAGAGTAATGCCGTTTAGAGATACTATTCTAAAATTATTTGAGATTCGATGTGGGGTGCCTGAAGGTGTTTCGTCTATTTCACCTCGGTTCAATTCGACAACCGCTCCGCTGTACAAGTTTTTTTTACTTTTTTTCCGGCTTCATTGATTCGATATAATCCACAAAGAATTGCATTATTACGGGCCAATGTGGCGAAGACGTCACCAGTCAATGTCGCTAAAACATTTCGTTCCTCAGTTGACATGGGCACGCGGGTATTATATGTAACCAACAATTCCGTTGGGTTTTCGGGAGGAGCAGTGCAACTGAGAATTTCAAATAGCTGATGTCAATTTGTGTGGGGAATTAACCGAATACTTTCAATTTTGAATCCAAGCAAAAAAGAATGGAGGGAAGAAGAATGCCTGGCAGATGGAGAACTGGACCTGACATGAAGAGAAGTTTCGGCAGGAGGTGCACTGGCACGAAGAGAAGCTTCAAGTCTCGTCTCATATCAACGATCATTCTTTTGTTTTGTGTAACGAAAGTATCACATGCTTTTTTCAAAGTCGAACTAAAATGTATAAAAAAAAATACCGAAGACGTTGTTAGATAATGATAATAAAGTGTCGAATGTATCTCTAGATAGTTTTCGATCAGCGATTGCCTTAATTTATCGCAAAAAACTAGCAGAAGACACTTGTGTAAGAAGGTTTTTTAAGGTTGTATCAAAACTGAGACCGCCGAGGCCAAAGTATGATACAACCTGGACCCGAAAAGTTGTCTTAGATCATATTGGACAGTGGGAGTCCAATGGGGAATTGGGCTTAGATAAGCTCTTGTTTAAATTATTAATTTTGTTAGCCTCAGTAACAGGACATCGTATTCAAACATTGACATCGATAGATATTCAAAACATTCAGAGCGTTGACGGTGGAATGTCGGTACAAATTTCCGAGCGAATTAAAACTTCGGGTATTAAAAAGCCATAGACTACTCTTGTTTTCCCCTTTTTCCCGAAGATGCTCGGATATGTCCTGCTTCAGTGTTGAGGACATATTTAGAAAAAACTCTACAGTTAGGCGGCTCGGAGCAAAAATTGTTTTTATCATTTAGAAACCCGTACGGTTTTCTAAATTGATGAAATTTTAAAAACGAATGAAGCGCCTTTTCTAAAGAGATTATTGCCATCCATCGTTTCATACCCTTTATTCCACGAGTACATAGAATCCCATCATGGCAAGACTTTAAAAAAAATTATCGTTGATATGAGAGGAGACTTGAATCTACATTTGCGAGACTTCAGACCCTAATTTGACCTGATTCAAACAAAAAAAAATGTTTTTTATCGAGATGATTTAAAGTTAACGCATGAACAGAAAAGACTTTTTAAACATAAATTTTCAAATAAAATAATTCTGACAATTTTTGTAAAAAAAAAACCATGAAGCTCGGAAAGGGATATTGTGCCACAGAACTTTTCCCTTCCCTTTTCCAGCTCGAAAAATCACTATTTTGAGTACAAAATTTGATTTGCCTGATTTCTCATTATATTTTAAAAATGGTTTGTATTATTTTGTAATATCGTATTTTTTGTGAATTTATATTTTTAGGTTTATCAAAATGAAAGCATCAGTTTGTCTATTATTTTAAAAATCATTTATGCTTCCTCTATAAGGAAGCAAATACATTTGCCAACCGAAAACAAAGTGCTTGTGATATGAGCACCTTATAATTATAAATACAAACAAAGCGGGAACATTCGAGATCGAATTCACAGCTAGCTTTATGATATTTTCATACAAATTTAATGAACAAATGCATAACTTGGGCATCTATCGACTCCATTAATGTATCTGTTTATGAAATGTGTTCAAAAAATCATGAAATTCATGAACTCTGGCTAAGCGTTGATAAAGTTATTATTATCTTCCCAATTTAAAGGACTGATATTGAAAAAAGCTAATTTTGTCATCGACAAAATCTAAGTCATAGATATATTATATTTACCAATACAATTGTGTATAACTGATAATGATGTGACGACCGTGTAAAAAATCCTCATCTTGTTAAAACACTGTGTAACTAATGAATATACTGGTGTATTCTTGAATAGTATAATAAATCGTATAGTCGTTATCTCATAGATGATAAGAGTTATGCTAGTTCTGCTGAGAGGATTACATTTGATATAACGACAGTGTGGAAAATCCTCATCTTTTCTAATTACAGGAAAAACTTATTAGAGTATTGATGTATAATTTAATTAACATATTTGTTAAAACATTTTTTCACTAAAGAATATTCTATTGCTTTCTCAGTTCATGAAATCAATCCTATTGTCGTTCTCTCATGGATTATAAGCATTGAGCTTGTGTTAAAACTTATCTCACAGTTATATAATCGTCTAATATTGAGAAAATACTTTTGATAATAATGTACTTCTTCAATTCAAGGACACTTTTGTGCATTTTCATGGCTGGGGGGCTAGATATAATGATCGAGGTTCTTTGTTTGAGAACCTTAAGCTAAATCAGTAACCTTTAATTTTTATAAGTATTCTTTCTACAAAAAAACAAAATTGATCTTTGACCTTCATTTTCGAAGGCCAAGTATTAATTTTTTTTCAAGAAGTTAAGACTATTGAAAGGGATTTGGTCAACAGTATCGAAAATGCAGTACACAAAATTTATGAATAGCTTCATAATTATTTTGAATCAAAAATCAGATTTTATCTTGTCAAAAACCACTCATCGCTTATTTTTACAGATAAAAAGAGTCCTACATTTGAACTTCAAAGTTCTTGAAGAGAACGAACTAAGCTTACATTTAGGATAAAATAAAGAGAAAATATGTCTTTTTCCAAAAATGGTCAAATTTGTTCTTTACTCTAATTTGGAAACCTATATACACTGTACTGGGCGCAATTTTTTTATCGCTATTCAAAAAAAATATTCACCTGAATGTCAAAAATTTATTTTATTATACTACAATCGAATAGTACAACATTTTGCCCAAGTGAGACTTAGATCGAAAAACTTTTATTTTTTGACTAGGTTCAATTCAGAAACAAAACTTCATATCAAGTTTTGCGTTAGCGAGTCGTCGAGGAAACTATGCGTTTTCAAATTTTCTTCTATTGATTGCGCAATTCTTAACCGATATTTAATAAAGTCTAAAGTGTCAAGCATAAATGCTCATTCATTTCATATTTCCATCACCAGTCAGTCTTGTTAATTTATTTTCATGAGTGTTTAATCAATAATATTTGCGTATATATTGTTTCAAAAAAGTCAGACATGATTTTCCTTCATGAATGAGAATGTAGATTTTTTTAACTTCGTCAAGTACGATTAAATGAAGGTGTGAAATCAAAGTCGGCTAAGTAAAATAAAAAAGTGAAAATGAACATTAACTGAAACTTCAGTTTGCACGAAGATATTCAAAAAATACTGTTTTTGTCAAACAGCGGCTTCGTATGAAAGTTTAAAAAAAGCCGTAAATAATTTCTAAGCAAATGAATTATGCTATGCCATGATACCCAAGGGAGATACGATACTCTAGCGTAGCATGATATAGTTATTCTGAGTATAGCCGCCGCAACTTCCTCATCAGGTATTTATACCTTATTTTATTTTCATTCTCCTTGACTGTGATGTTCTTCTCGGTTGGTACTGGAAATTCGATAACAAAGAAGGTTCATTCTTCGAAGCCAAGGACAAGTATGTCAGGCTTCGAGTGCGCGAAAGAAACTACATTCGAAGCTCTCAATTCATATTTTATAATATTATTCGATCATATATCGATGAGGGGGAGCAGTCTTATTCGGAGCGGTCTTATTGAGAGCTTTGACTGTATTGTCTAGGATATGTAATTCCAGTATATTCGGCACATCTCATTTTAGAAACGGGACTTTATTTCCCAAGGAGCGTTTGGCGCAGCTGTAACAGGGCTAACACCGTAAAAGTGACAACTAGATAGTATGTGTCGTAAGTGCTCGTGGTGTGCATCGCACACTCTGCAGCAATCATCCAGAACATCTTCGTTCAAAATAAGGCGAGGGTATGCTAAACTGGAAATGATACAGTCTTGATACGCTAAAATAAAATTCTTCGTACCTGAAATCGGGTGATTTGAGGGAAGCAAACGTTAGCTCAAACGACAACGACTGATCCTATACATTTCTATGGAAGATGCCGTACATCCTCTTGTGGATGAGCTGTTCACGCAAGTTTTTCTCTCGAGCTTCCTTGATCTGATCTTTCAAGAGTGCGTACTTGAGATAGGTAATGTTTATCAAATTTTTCTCAACACTGATTTTGAAAAATGGCTCCGTTGCCCACCTCTTTGCGTTTCTGGACCATTCTAAGAAGAAGTTTTCGTCCATTCGCGAATATATGTGCTGTACCCAGAATAATCCTGCTGTGAAAACATTCGAGATTCAGTATTTCGCAACCACTTCGACAAGGTGAGTACCAAAGTCACAAAATGGATGACGGTGCAAGCTTTTGCTTATGTGCATTACCTTGCGTGACTCGACGGCAAGGGATCTGAGCTCGTCCTTTGTCCATGGAAGCACTCCAAATAAATAGAGTGCTACCGGGACGTCAAACATGCTTATTGCAGATACTTTGTACCTCGCCGACAGTTCAGAGGAACACCTCTGTTTGATAAGATGTTTGTATTTGCATCAAAGAGCAATGTTTATAGATATGACATTCTAAATCCTGCTCTGTGTCATGCCTAGGTGTCTAAAGGTATCTCCATCGCCAAGGTGTCATACATCGCTTCTGTTGACAAGCCCAGGATCTTCGAGGATTCTAGTAAGTTGTCCTCGCTTCAGATGTACCTTGGAGAATTTCTCAAACCCAAACTGCATTTTAATCTTCCGAATGTACTGCTCGACCATCTTCAGAGCTAGATTTGTTTTTTCTGAATTTCTAGCATAGATCGTGACATCATCCATGTAAAATACACGAGTGACTTTATGCTTTCGATATCCGGATTTGCTGCAGAAATACCTTCGGGAATTGCAAAGTGTGACAAATAGTGACAATAGTGTGAGGCAAGAGAGCAGAGGGCTCATGGTGTCGCTCCAAAAGATGCCCTTCTGATGGGTAACCCTGTTAGTTGTCACACGCTGTTTTTCCTATGAGACAGTGAATCTGGTTTGCCAAAGGA